>AWOL01S0117130.1:0-36729 GCA_000715115.1 Nicotiana otophora
GCATGAGACTAAGCACTATCTCCATTATTGCATAAGGCTAATAATTTCCTTCCCTCGCATGAGACTAAGCATTATCTCCATTATTTACGTGAGACTAAGCATTGTCTCCATTATTGCATAAGGCTAAGCATTGCCTTCACTTGCATGAGACTAAAGACTGTCTCCATTCTTTGTATGAGACTAAGCACTGTCTCCATTATTGCATAAGGCTAAGCATTGCCTTCCCTTGCATGAGACTAAACACTGTCTCCATTCTTTGCATGACACTAAGCATTGTCTCCATTATTGCATAAGGCTAAGCATTGCCTTTCCCTGCATGAGACTAAACACTGTCTCCATTCTTTGCATGAGACTAAGCACTATCTCCATTATTGCATAAGGCTAAGCACTGTCTTTCTTTGCATGAGACTAAGAACTGTCTCTGTTACTTGCATGAGGCCAAGCATTGCCTCCATTATTGCATAAATCTAAGCATTGTCTTTCCTTGCAAGAGACTAAGCACTGTCTCCATTCCTGGCATAAGGCTAAGCGCTGCCTCCATTGTTGCATAAGGCTAAGCACCGCCTTTCTTTCATGAGACTAAGCACCGTCCCCATTCTCCGCATGAGGCTAAGCACTGCCTCCATACTGCATAAGGCTAAGCACTACCTTTCCTTGCGTGAGACTAAGCATCGTCTCTACTCTTTGCATCAGGCTAAGCACTGCCCTCATTCTAGGCAAAACTAAGCCTTGTCCCGTCTCGTTCTCGCATATGACTAAGCATCACATGTTTCCTCTGTCAAACGATAGAAATTACCACATACTTGTACTTCACGGGCTGAATCATCGCCACATTGTCCGAAGGCGTCATTGTTCGAAGGCGTCATAGTCTGAAGGCACTATCCTCGTAGCCTGAAGACACCATGCCATGGCCTGAGGATCTCTCGAAATTGTATATCATTATTCAAAGGCGTCATAGTCTAGAGGCACCATCCTCATGGCCCGAGGACACCATTTCATGGCCTGCGAATCCTTTATCAAGCGCTTCATGGCCCAGGACGTCATAGTCTAAGGATATCATCCTCATCGTCCAAAGACAACTTTCATGGTTTGAAGGGAATTTTCATCATGTTTAAATTATCGCAATAACCCATATATATTCGCGTGCATCGTGTTTTAAGTTTTGCAGGTAACTCGGGAGGTAACCGTTCTACAAACAGGATCAATTCTCGCTCCAGGTTTCCGTTCACAACGTTCACATCCTTCGATCACCTCAAACGTAACCGATATTCAGCAATTGATTACCCCTTGTTCTATAACCGTTCAAATACCTGTCTTATAAATCCGCAACGATCAAATTCGCATTCATAGCTCCACCAGAAATCATCTGTTGATCATGACAATATCGTATCCAAAAAATCCTTTTCGAAACATACGACCACTCTTATAACAATTCCGTCGATTTCGTTCGCCATTAGATCCAGAACTACACACGGCTTGATTCCCGTAATACCGGGGATATATAGGCAAATCAAGAACTAGGGTTTGACCCCTATTTCTTTCAAAACACATCATTCCTCACTCACTCCGAACAAAATCGATCATTATTTTCTTTACCCGATAACTCTTTCATCATTCTCGGGTAAAGAGGGGCAGCTGTTGATACCCAATTTTGCCCTCACATTTTTATAAAAGTCATATATGCTTCTACAATATCATTCTTGCAGCATCACCAATTTACTAGGGTCATATAAGTATTTTCTGCAATGTTTCATAATTGTTTAAGGCTTTAAAATGATTTTTCTTGCATTTAAATTGTTCAAATATTTATTAATTATCCTTTCAAATTATTTTGGGATGACTTAATCATCCAAATTTAGTATTTATTCCCACATGTAGGTTTTATAACATCTTACCTCATTTCATATAATTCATTTGCATTTTTAAGCCATTTACATAATTTTACAATAATAGTCTATATACATTTTTATTATATTATTTGGGCCCAAATAGATTTTTATATTTTTAAGCTATTATTTTCAAACAATTTACTATATTAATAATATTTTATTATTTGTTAATTACTTTTTATAAATTATGTTTTGATAAAATTTTGTGTATTTTAATAATGGCCCAATTTTAAAGTGAATTTTCGAACCAAAAACAAGCACATGGCATCTGGCCAAATAATTTCACCCTTCATAAGCCCAAACCAAACAACCCATCCATCTAACCCAGTCTATACCCATTTTTAGACCCGCCCCACCTTCTTTTAATCTTGGCCGTTGATCTCAAATGATCAACAGCCTATAATAAATCCCTCGTTATCCTTATATCCCCATAACCCAAACCCTAGACCCCATTCTCTCGTCTCCGCCGCCTCTACTCTCTCTACTCTTCTCTTCTTCTTTATAAACCCTAGCCGTCGTATCTCTAAATCCTTTTCGAATCCGGCCCCGACATGGAATCCTTTCAGGATTCTCTTGCCTTATTCTGCTACTACTTACACGTTCATGGTGTTACTTAGTATTCACCTAACTTTGGTAAATACTACCTTTAAACACAAGCCTAATTTGGCTCTAATTTTGTGAAGATCTGGCTGATGTTTCGTCTATATATATTCTACAATGAATGATTCTTGCATTTCCGACCAGATTCATGGCCATTAGACTCAGCTGGGGTTAGAAATTGTGATTTTCCCTTTACCGGTTCTATTATTGATTGCATGGGATATTTTCTTTCCTTATTCGTGTTTGAATGGTTGTTTTCCATGTTTGCTTGTTCCATTTCTACCAATATATAACCCCTCCCCAATTTCCCCTTTGAATATACGAGATTACTGTTATTACTCTCAATATTCTCCTTTTTCACTCACTCACTTGGTTACACTAGAATATTTTCTGAAACTATTGAATTCTTGGCCGGCTGAAAGCCAAGGCCATAATACAACTGAATTTCTTCGGTGCAAGCACTTCTCGGAGTCCTTCTCGACGCTCTTGTGAACTCTGAAGCACCCGGGATTTGGGGTTTCACTGTCCTCTTTCAATTGCTGCTACTGAATCACTACTGTTATTCTAAGTTCCTCACTCTTTTGCACGTTTATCTTTGCTACTGGTTAGTTCCGTACTCTTAAACTTTTAACTATTTCCTTTCTTTTTGTTTATGACATGTGTGTTCTGTGTACCAATATTGTTTGAACTTTTGTAAGTAAACATTATTCAGTTTTCCTTGCTTTTCATGAATCCCTGGTATTGTGTTGGTGTATGCTTTACTGCAATTCTATTGTCTTAACGATGTTCTACAGTTCTATATTCTCTAGTATTTGAACTTGATAGGCTTCAACATATGTAGTGTACTCTCATTATGTGTATTTGACTTGAATCTGGCTTTCTTAAGTGCTACTTGGCTTTCATATTAACTTTGAATTTTGCATAGTTTCATCTACCATGAATCTCTGTATCACCTTAGATTTCTCAAACCTTCTTGAGATGATTGATGTCTGCCTAGAATTCGAATGTGTTTGTCAATTTGGCCTATGCCCACTAGCCTGCTTGCTTGTTTTTGAGTGTCAACAAACTGTGACCATGACTTCCCTATGCCTCATATACAAGATGATAACTTTCTTTAATATTAATCCATGATCGTGTGAGTTCTTGCATGCCATTACTATTTAAGCTTTCAGACTAAGCATGACTTATGTTTATACCTTTAGTGAATCCCGGCCAAATTTTAATTATTCTGTTATAATCCTGCCATGCTAATGTTAAATTTACTTGAGTATAATGCCTTTGGGTAATCTTGGATGCATAACTGAACTTGCCATACATGATCAACCTGCAGCATATCTGTTTTCTTTAGAATTAATTGAATACCTGCTAGTTACTTTGTCATCCCATGGAATTGTGTCTACATAATTGTTCTGTAGGACTGGTTTCAAGCATGTCTTACTTTAAATCCTCCTGGTAAACCCCCTACATATGAACTCCTATTGAACAGTTCTGTACTATATTTTTCTTAAACCCATATCTATTGAAACCTCTTTGAAAGTTTTGTTCTATTCTTATTCATGTGCTTATTTACCTCTGGGATATCATGTTTAACAAGTCCAATATCTTCATTAGATACAACATCTAAGTATTCCCTCGTGTACACGTCTATGTCCGAAGATGTTTGAGTAATTAACTTGCGTGGGTTGTTACTTGTGGCATTTGTCATTGGTTACTGGGTGAGCAAGACAAATGTCTTCGCGTTTGGACCTGGTTTGATGGGCTATATGTGATGTTGGACCTGGGTACTGGATTCAGATTATCCTTGTGAGCTTGGGATTTGGGCCCACTGGTAGTTCAGAGAGCAAGACTGTTGATGGCCCAGAAAGTCGGAGGATTCCTTTGTGTTGGCTTATAACTGTCCTATTGGGCTTATGACTGTTTATTCTGCTTACATTATTTATTTGGTCTGTAATAATTTGTAATAACGAATATTGGGGAGATTAGTAAAAAGGGGCTGGGGTACTCTAATACTTGCATTAAAGGGTAGAAAACATGCCTATAGGATCGATGTATTCTATTTGCCACGTCTAGCATGCCCTATTTGTTGCACATTAATAGGAACCACGTCTATAGGAATCGCACACACTTCACCTAACTTGACTAATACTCGTACACTATCTCAAGCATGTTAGTAATCACTATACTTGATTTCATGTCTACCACTGTGCACTCTTAGACATCATGTCTATAGGAATCAATTATTAGACAACATGCCTATAGGATCTGATAATACATGTCTTCAATACTTTGCTCATCTAAATATCATGACCCTAGGATTTTACTTTATTAATAAACTACTTCTGTTGTTCTCATTACACTACCCTGCCTAGATGACATGTTTATAGGGATAAAGTGTTATTGAAAACAGGTTCAATTGTCAAATCGTTATAAATTTTGCCTATATGATATTATCACTCGTCTAGAAAGCATGTCTATAAATCAACGTCGCTAACTCTGAGCTTTCAAACAGTTTTACTGTCTCACTGTGTGAACAGTTCAGAGATCATGCCTATAGCAGCTTTTAAATGTCTATAATCGGTGAATTCATTAGTCACAAACAACAATATTGTTTCTATACTAGAAATCAAAATCATATAGAAACCAGGCCTATTGGACATAACGACTCTAATGTGTCTTAATTCTAAAAACTGTCTATTGATGAATATGCCTGCGTGCAATTTGATGTTTATGTGTGGAGGTTAACTTGAGCCTTTTCTTGCATTTATGTGTAGTCCTATATGTTTTGAATGCGCGTTAGTTTTATTATTTTTGAGCATCCTAAGTAGATTCTAGAACCTCCCAAATAGAGGCCCAAAGCCTCCTGGACCACAGGTATAGGATGGGTAGTGCATGCATATGATACGATTTAGAATTGAACTATAGCGCCTTTAAGTAACAACTTCAACATAGTAATTGGGTAGCAGGAGATGATAGCATGTGCCCGCTGAACAATATGAGCAACCCCTACCTTAAAGAAGTTGCGAAGTATTATTTATGTTAGGGTGATCCTTTAGGCTATAAAACTTAGGACCCCCATTTTCTTTATATACTCATTATTTACACTTAGTCATCTAACATAGACCAATGTAGTTGTATCCTTGTAACCATTAAAAATTTGCACTGACTCTCATGTATTATGATAAGACTCTTCGACTTCTATATTTTCCCTTGTTTATTTGATCACCTAGCCTAATCACATAATCTACATAGGTCAAAATTCACCCGGGACCCACAGTTTTGGACCTCGAAGAGTGCCTAACACCTTCTCTTGAAAGTAACTTGAGCCCTTACTAGATCTTTGGTGACACAGACTAATCAAACAGAGTTATTCGCAAATAGGTGCCCTAACGCACCTTAACAATTATTAGGTGGAAACTCTTCTCTTTTAATATCTCCCTTTAAAAGAGTTGTCACACGTCGAGGCCCGGTTTCGCGAGAAAATAAGGCGCGGCATTTACGACTAAGAAAAAAAAGAAACATCAAGGATAATTCAGGCAAATAACTAGATGAATGTGTGTTATATTTGGCCTTATCGATTCATGTACAGGTTTTTTAGAAAACTTAGAGCTCTTGCTTATTGTGGATGTGATGTACAAGGGAAGGAATTCATCTGGTTGCTTCTTTGGGAGTGTTCATGTGCTATCAGTGCACTAGGATTGGGTTATATATTCGAGACCAAGTGAGAGTGGGTGACTCTCAATAGTGGTTCTAATGGGTTCGAGAATGTAAGAGCAGTGTCTAAGGACTTTTGGGTTATTTACATGACTGAAGACTGAGATTTTGTAGCAGAGTGTGAAGAATACTTGGGGAATTATCTATGTGTTCATCAGGTTTGTGGGGCAGTATTAGAGAAGTGGGAGAAATAATTTTGGATTGACGGAAGGTCTTTCAGAATGGGTGTACCAGTTAGAGATGCTATTGTGCGCGTGAGGAGGGTATAAGGTGGTTCATACGTATTGAGACAATGTGGTCTCGTGAATTGGGTCACTCGGGATGAATGTTGTTGAGTTTAGTTATGTGTTTGAATGGAGCCAATATTATTTCTAAGGCAAGTTAAGAGTAAATTGGAAGAAGTGGGGTCAATTAGTAATGGTTCTAATCAGCATGATTATGGAAATGATCAGTTCCTTCGGCGAGTTATGTTGTACAGGTGAATTGTAGCAGTACGTGCGGGCTTGACAACCGTCGTAATTTGATTGATTTAGAGGTATTTGATTATAATGGCTTGTTATGTGTAGATGGATCCCGAAAGAGTTATGATGGTTTAGACCATAACGTGAGGCTTGTATTTTCTACGGTTATAAGAATTCAGTTGTGTGTTGCAATGGTTCTTCTGAAATGAGTTAAGTGAAAGATTCCTAGCCAATGGAGTGCTTATTATACTAGTAGTTCAGGGGTTATGATGAATTCTAGTATTGTTGTGTAGCGGCATGACAGGTACAGTGAACGGTGTGGGAATTGGGAGTTAAGGATCAAGGTTGCGGCTCGGCGTTAATAAAAATGTCACTAGCTCGGATGAGTAGGGAAAATTTCAGATGTTTAGAGGAAGCTGGCACTATCTTAGTGTCGCCTAAGAATGACATCAGGGGTGAGAGGCAACCTGTATTGATTTGCGGATTCTTGATTGCTTTACCGAATTAGTATGGTTGGTGGTATGGAGGTGCAGACTTTGCTACCTAGTGCGAAAGGTTGTGGGAGTGTACCTCACGAGGGAATTGTATAAGCGTGGCATGTTATCCACTTGATGGTTATAATTGGAACCAAGTGTGGAGATTTTTGGTACTATCATTAATGTGAGATTTTATGCCTGAAAGGCGCTTTATTCCTTTGGTTGTGAACTGTGGGAGTTTGTTTTGGATTGGACGGCTACTCGTGTGTGTCATGAATAGGGCCATTGTGGATCCTTGAAAGGTTGTTGGCCCAGTATGGTACGATCAGAATAGGCTTGAGGTCCATTGGTGGGTCTAATGTGAATGTGTGCTCTACGTCAAGTCGGATGTGTTCATTCAGCATAGCATTGCTTATGGAGGAGTCTTTGGGCGTTGGATGTTATTCCTGTCGTCAGCTGTTCCATGTACTACTCTTATGTGCCATGTGGGTTGTGATACGGCTTGATTATTCGCACATGTGTTGTGGTCCCGTGTAGCTTGTCGTATTATATGAGCAAGATGGCTCTCGAGATGCAGGTCATTTATTGTACCTTAGTCGTGCTTCGGTTTTGTAGCATATGGCTCTATCCATCTCCCTAGGGTTGTATTTTCGCACTTGGCATGCTTGTGGTCGGTATTCGGGTATTTCGTAGGTATAAGCATTATGGCTTGATGGGTATTTCCTTAATTGTTGTTATGTGTGGATTGGGTGGTACGCCACCACGGGTACATTGTTCGAATCGGGTGGCACGCTGCCATGGGTATGTTGTTTGGATCGAGTTACACACTGCAACGGTATCATGTGGGGATCGAGTTGCACGCCACAACAGTGAGATGCTGAGTACGGTTCCCTATATCTATTCTTCTGTATTTTGTTTCTCATTATCTTAGAAGGGTTCATAGCATCAGTTCGACCATCTTATTTGTTACACGGGTTAGGTAGTTCTTTTCCAGAGTTCATTCCTCTTTATGTGTCATATTCAAGTTGTGGCTCGTCGGTGCATTGATGGCGTCATATGAGATCTTGGTCAGTGGTTGAGGTGGCTTATGGCCTGAGCAGCTTGTACTGGGTGATACTAGAGTATTGGACCAGAAATCAGTGCAATCGGATTTATATAAGGTATATTAAAGAGAAAATATCATTATTCAGTTCAGAATGAGGTAATGGTCCTTGTCAGGAGGAGAGACTCCATGATATTTTGATTTGGCATGTGGTTATGAGTTCCTACACATATCTTCCGTCATGGGAGTATTGCTAGAGTTGGAAAAGGGCTTATATGTGTCATGAGGTATGTTACGGGCTTCGGCTCAGTAAGATTTCAGTTGTTGTGCTTGGATGAGGTTGCCTTGGGCAAATGAGCTATGCGGTGGGTTGTGTAGTTTCAGCATGGGTGCATGATCTTGTTTTGGTACAGTGTGTAGTGATTTATGTGGTGTTCGCATGTTAGAATCAGGTCTTGTAGAGAAATTCGAAGGTTGAAATTTGGTTCTAAGGCTTATTGACTAAATCAAAGGAAGGATCTTCAGTCTGGCTCGAGCTAATGTGCTCAACTGGGTTGTGGTGCCACGGGTAGGAGCACGAGGTATTAAACAGTGATTTGGACAACTCTAAACAGTTCTTGGCACGTTCGACGACGAACGTATGTTTAAGTGGGGGAGAATGTAACGACCCGACTGGTGGTTTTGAGCTCTAGAGCATCGTTCGGTGGTGTGATGCATTGAGTAGCTTCACTTCATGTATTACGACTCTTACATGCGGTCAGAATTGGATTTTGGGAAGTTCGGAGTTGATTCGGAAGGAAAATTCTAATTTCGGAACTTTAAGATGGAAGAATGGACTAAGGTCTGACTTTTGAGTAAACAACCACGGAATCGAGATTTGAAGGTTCCAATATGTTTGTATGATGATTTTGAACTTGGGCGTATGTTCGGGTTGAGTATCGGGTGGTACGGGAGCATTTAGATGCTTATTATGGAAAGTTAACATTTTAAGAATTTCATAAGTTTGATTTGAAGTGGACTTTTGTGTTATCGATATCCGTTTGAGGTTTTGAGCCTTAGAATAGGTTCGTATTGTGATTCATGACTTGTGCGTAAAGTTTGGTGTCATACCGGAATGTTTAAGTATGATTCGGACGCGTTCGTCGAAGTTTAAAAGTTTGAAAGTTTATAGAAAGGTTTCGATCATCAATTATTAGCTTTGATGTTGTTTGATGTGATTTGAGACTTCGACTAAGTCTGTATCGTGTTTTAGGACTTGTTGGTATGGCTGGATGGTGTCTCGAGGGCTAGGGTGCGAATTGGATCGAGATTTGGACTTAGGGAATGGCTGAATCATAAGGCTTCTGGTGTGATCGCACATGCGAGGTTATGGCCACAGGTGCGAGACCACATAAGCGGCCTAAGGGTCGCAGAAGCGGTTGGGTTTGAGGCTAGTTGGATTCGCATGTGTGAGGGATTTACCGCACCTACGGGCTCGCAGATGCGGGCGGAGGAGCACAGAAGCGGAAGTGGTCTGGGGCTGGAAGATCGCAGGTGCGGGTGTTGTAGTGCACCTGTGGAGCCGGAGGTGCAGTTATGGGCGCACAGGTGCGGGGGGCGGCTCGAGCTGGAGGGGGTCTGCAGATACGGGTGGTTTCCGTAGAAGTGGATACGCATCTGCGAGTGAGTGTCTGGAGAAGCGGAAAGCTGGAATCTTGGGGGAAGTCGCATCTGCGAGGTAGCTTCCGCAGAAGCATAGCCGCAGAAGCAAAAGGAGTTCCGCAGATGCGGAAAAATTGACTAGGCAGAATATATATGCTAGCCAATGCAAGATTTGCTCATTTCATCTCATATTTCTCTCTTGGAACCGACTTTGGAGCGATTTTGGAGAGTTATTTCATCCACCTCTTGGGGGTAAGTGTTTCAAAACCACTTTTGATTATATTTCATGAAAACGTATGGAATTGTAACATGGAAATTAGTAGAAATTGGGGGATTTTGAAAGAAACCTAGAATTTGGTATTTTGGATTTTTGACCACGCAATTGGACATGGAATTGGGAATAAATGATATATTTGAGTTCGTAATGTTATGGGTAATGTTTATCTTCAAAACATTTCGGAATCCGGGCATGTGGTCCCGAGGGTTGACTTTATTGACTTTTCGAGCGGAGTTGGAAAGTGTTATGAAGTAATTAATTATAATGTTGGAGTATATTTTTATTGGTTTGCACATTGTTTGACTATTTTTTGATCGACGGGCATCGGTTTGAGATGTTAGAGAGGCTTTGGAGCCGGTTATGGAACTTCAGAGTGAGGTAAGTCTCTTGTCTAACTTTGTGAGGGGGAAACTACCCCTAGGTGATGTAATTGTTATGTGCTAATATTTGTGGGTGCTACGTACGCACGAGGTGACGAGAGTCCATACGTAGCTAAAGCATGTTTATGTCCGGGTAAACTTTGGACTTTACCATGCATTACTTGAAATATTTGAATTCATTCTGATGGCTTAATTAATTAAAAATATAATTGAACTTGATTTAGAAATACATGCATATATGTTAGGCCGAGCCTTATCACCTTGAGTTGTTGGTGAGTTATTTGAGAAACGGTAAAGATTATATTTACTTTGTGCAAATGTACTGTATTGTAAGCACGTATCTCGTAATTTGGTAACTTCCTTCCTTTCTTGTGGAGCGGGTTGAACGCCTCGACTGTATAATATATGCATCTATGGGTCGTGTCGCTCGACCCTCGGCAGTGTACACATTATTCTGGATCGGGCCGAAGACCTCCGCATAATAGTGTGTTATATCGCTGGCAGTCCGAACATTCACAAGATTATCTTTTCACTGATGCCTGGTGTTTTATATGGTACTTCTTATCCATTTGTTACTGGTACTTGATACTAGGGCAATTCAAAATCGAACTGTACCGTTAACCGAACCGAACCTATGGCTTATTGGCTTATTGGTATCGGGGTATCGGGGTATCGGGGTAATGGATGGTGAATGGATTAAGATTTTATAATTAACGGCTTAACGGTTTGGGGGCGGATTACTAAATTTTCTTATCAGATAAACCGTTATCCCATTAAGAATTTTTATATCTATACTTTTACCTTAGTGTTCAAAAATTTATTCTAAAGTAATAAATCCCACAATATCACAGTCCTTTATTCTCTGCTCCATTCCTGTTATCTGGCTTGATAATTTAGGTTGTTGCTTTATTTGGATGCAGTGATTGAGATATCTTCATTGAGTATTTAAAATATTTGTTTTAGAGATTGTTCTGTGTACTCTGTGATAAGTCTTCATTGCATAATGTACTGAGGATTATGAATGGTAAGTTGAAATGATAAAAGCTAGTGAACTATGCAATTTGGCCGTTTGGTATTCACAAGACTAGGATTGTTCAAAAATATTCTATTTGGTTTAGCCGATAAACCACCTGCTAACGGCCCGATAATTATTATTCTGATATCCCGGTGTCTTATTGGATGGCTAGCGGATTGTTACATTTATAATTTGATAATCGATAAGCCAAACATTAAACGTAATTATCCGCCCAATCCGCCCGATACGCACCCCTACTTGATACATCTGAGTTGTTGAGGTAGAATACAAGACTTGGGAATTCATACTTTAAAAGGAATATTTGGAAGATTAGGTAACTTACAAAATTACCCCATTATTGTTGTGTGCCTCACATCTACTTATGATTTACTATATTATTTTGTTGGACCACTAGTAAGTGTTGATGTCGACCCCTCGTCACTACTTCTCCGGGGTTTGGCTAGATAGTTACTGGGTACGCGTTAATTTACGTACTCATGTTGCACTTCTGCACTAAACATGGAGGATCTAATAGGTTCATTTGGTGGTCATCTTGGCGTGTAGGTGCAGCCGCTGAGGAGACTTTATGGTGAGCTGCATTTCAGGCTATGCATCACAGCCCACAGAGTCTTCATCGTACAATTTACTTTATTCTGTCTTATTTACATTCCACACAGATGTTATATTATTATTGTTGTATTGCCTAGTAAATGCCCATGCACTTATGATACCGAGTTTTGGGATATACTAGTTGATGCTTATGGTTCTGTATATTTTCATCGCCGTTCATTTCTCTTATAGACTACAAATTTTGTACGTTTTCGTGGATTTAAAAGTATAAATTTCCTTTCTTATTAAAATTCATGATTTCGAAAGTAATAAAATAAGTAATCAAATTGATCAATAACCGTTGGCTTGCCTGATGGCGGCGTTAGGCGCCATCACGACTTATAGTGGATTTTAGACCTATACAGGTTTAGCACTTGAAGATGATGAGTAGCCTAAACTTCTGGAAGTAATAGCCTCAATTAGAACAAACACTGAAACTATTTATAATGCTTATCAAGTTGCATTAAATCAGGCTAGATCAAATATTCCAACTCCTTCTTTTTCTAATTCTCAATCTTGTAAAAGAACTGCGGGAGTAAGAACACTTAGTGTTTGGCCGGGGTTTAGGGTTTTGTTTTAGTTCTAATAGTAATGATTTTTCACAACTAAATGAGTTTGAAGTTTATTTGTCGCAGAGGTTTGAGGAAGTGAATTCTGACGGTACCTTTGATATTTTGCAATGGTGGAATGACAAAGAAATATACTTTCCGGTTCTTTCAAGGATGATCTGAGACATTTTAACTATTCAAGATTCAACAGTGGAATCGGAGAGCGCTTTCAGTCAAGTAACACTTAAAATCGGTGATCATACAGTCTATGAGGGATAACTTAGAAAAATCAGTACTTTTCAGAGATTGGATCCGTACAGAAAGAAGAAATCTTGGACTTGCTGAATCACAACCAGAGATAGACGAAGCTTATGAAGAAATACTAGCTGAACTTGCTGAGGATGTTGTTTCGTCCGACAATGGAAGCGGCGATGAACAAGCTACTTTTCTGCTACCACCAACGGAACTTCCTACGAACCTTAAAGGATTTATACAATTTGTAAGAGATAGATATGGATTAATTGCAAGTTTTTAGAATATATTAAATATTATATTTTGCAAGTTTGTTTTCCATCACAATAAATTGCAAATTAGGAATTTAAAATTGAATACAAAAATTAGCATGTAACTTGTATTTTTGGCACTTCTTGATTAGTTCCTTTTTCTTCTCAATGGTGGTATTAGCACCTTATTGTGCTCATTCCATAGGGGTGAGGGAGACTAAGAAAGATGTTGTCATATTTTTTATTGCTATAATAAAATTACAAGACATTGCTTTAAATATGTTTTTACAATATTTTTGTCTCAAAATTCAAAAATTAGTATGTAACTTGCATGCAATTTGCAAGTCAAACGGTCCCAACAACTATTTTTGAAAATTAGTCGTTGGACCAACGGCCATAATCTGAAAACTTGAAAATTAGGAAGTTAAATTTGAATTCAAAAATTAGGTTACAATTCTATAATAAAATTATAAGGCATTTCCTTAGATATATTTTTAACATCTTTTTGTCTCTAAGTTGTATTTAATTAAAAACAATCAAAAAAGAAATTATAGTCGTTGGGCCCATTTAGCCTCTTTGGACCGCGGGCCCGACCCGTTTAGCCCAGGACCATGAGCTAGTGGGTCCGATCACGTGCTGGTTCCTACAAAAAGCATGTTTAGTCCAGGACCATTTGAACCGTTTATTTAGAACCGGGACCGCAGCCTGTTTGAGGCCTGGCTCGACCCACTTGCCGCCCTTAATTGAAAATCATGGATACATACATAATTAGTAAGATATAAAAATAAAAAGGTGCAATATTTTGCCATCCATACACATCTACCAGAATATCCCAAAATGTGATGTGACAAGTGCATGAGCATCTATTAAGGAGTACAATAATAATATAACATCTGTCTGGAATGTAAAATAGATATGATAAAGTAAATAAATATGATGGAGATTCTGTGTGCTGCGGCACGTAGCATGGAATGCATCTCACTATAAAGTCCCCTCAACAGTTGCGCCTACGCGCCAAGAAGACCACCAAATGAATATGTCGGATCCTGCACAATTAGTGCAGAAGTATAGCATGAGTACGTAAATCAACATATACCCAGTAAGTATCTAGCCTAACCCCGAAGAAGTAGTGACGATGGTTTGACATCGATACTTACTAGTGGTCCAATAAATCAATATAATCAATCTTAAATAGATATGAAATACAACAGCAATAATGAGGCAAGAACTGTAACTAAAAAAAATCATCCAACTTCAATGACCGTATAAATCCCTCAATATCATATGCTATCCTAACCAGGTAAGAAATATCAAGTGCTATCTCTAACAGATATGGAAATATCATGTAAATACCAGGTCTCAATCACAAGAGGGATCTCATGAATATTTGAACTCCTAGCGATATTACGCACGAGTTATGCCGAGGTCGTACGACCCTATCCAGAATAGTGTGTACACTGCCGAGGGTCGACCGATGTGAAAGATAGACACATCTCAAATATACTGCCTAGGTGTTCGGCTCGATCCACCAAAAGAGAAGAAGCTTATCGAATTACGGGCTACATGTTTGCAATACAAGAACAAAAGCATAAAGTAAACATGACTTTTACCAACAATCAAATTGTCACGACCCAAATTTCCCTTTGTAGTATGTCGTGACGGCATCTAGTCTCTAAAACTAGGTAAGCCTAAAACTTACTGAATTAATAGAAGAATTTGACCAACAATTAATAATTATGAATAGAACCTTGTTACACAACTTACAATTTCCAAAACCGATAGTACAAGTCATAAGCTCTACTGAGTTTGCTACAAAAACTCCTAAATACAACGGTTTCGAAATAAAGATAAACAATGCAAGTATAATAACAGAAGGTGACTCTGAGGCCTGTGAACGCAGCAACAGGTTTACCTTGAATCTCCACAGTAAGATTTGTACAGCTAGCTAACGATCGACTGACTCCGAATTACCTGGATCTACACAAATATGTGCAGAAGTGTAGTACACCATAGCGGTACCCAAAAAGTATCAAGACTAACCTCGGTGGAGTAGTGACGAGGGGCAGTCAAGACACCTACTGGACTAGATAACCTGAACAAGTATAGGCATAGCACTAATAGAGTATAATATCTCTACAGAACTACGCATAATGACAAAAATAAAATGGTGCTTGCAGTAGGAAATAGAAGAAACAATTTGCAGCGGGACACCACAAGTAATAACACAGTAGAGTAAGCTGGATACAATTTAAATCCGGTGAAAAACAAATAAAGGAAAGACAAGCAGCAACTTGATAAGAATAACTGCTTTCGCACTATGTTTATTCAATAATCCCCACGAGGTATCAAACCTCAAAATTCACACAAATTCACGGGTCCCAATTCATTAACCCTAATCACTTAGCATCTCGTGCCCTCATTGTAACTAATAACTGCACGGATGACTCACGTGCCAATAGAACCAATCTCACATATAAGGCAAGTAGACGGAATACGTTCAAATGATCGGTAACATCAGTGTTCATCTTCTTAAACCAATAGGGTGATAAAGTACGTGTATGCTTGTCCAAGTGTTCTATCACAGTTCGGGCCGAAGAATAAGAGTAGAGAAAAATGAACGGCACATAAGGAACGATCCCCACAATTTGCTCCAAGTAATAATCACACACGTTAGGTACGCCACTACATAAATATCAACAAAAGCAATGCCCCCAGGCCATCACAAATCATCACAAATCAATCCCCGACATAGACCACCTTGTCTCACCACGTGCGCAATAATAAAGTAAATGCCTGCCTTGTCTCGCCGCATGCGCATAATAATATGCCCACCTTGTCTAGCCACATGCGCAAACCTACATATATAGCCCGCCTTATCATGCCGCATGTCCCAATATCAATAGTAACAATAGTACGGCAGAAACCTCGTGCAAACACCCGAACAAAACCTCCAAACAATATCACGTGCCAAAGACACAACATCACAATAGAATGACTTTCATAACATGTGCCCATATTCCACAACATTTCATCTAAACAGTGTCAATACCACAACCGCGCATAGCCCTCGGCTCAACAAACTGAGTACAACAGCAACAACAATATCAATAGCATGAGAGTACGACAAGTAAATCTACTCAAGAGCTTTAGAACCGAAATTCTCACCATCTGATAATCTCCAAAAGACCCGATTCTCGCATCAACACATTGTACCAACCCCAACCAGCTGCGACAACTTATACCTACGACCACAAGGTATGACCACACGACGTAACACATCACACATATACCCATAACAACATCTTTGATCACCATAGTTGCTCGTAATCAAATCCAGTACTAGCAATTAGCCTCATATCCGATAGAACCCTGTTTCAAACCTTCACAACACTGACAACGATGCAATAAACATGAAGACCTCATCACTACCCACTGAGTCACATCTAACACCACCGGGGCACACACCTCGCAAGCTAAAACTCTATAAGCCCAGCACGAATACGGCTAAATATGCAAGGAGAAACACATAATAGATATATCAAATAAGCCTGATAGGCACAACTCCCTATCAGTACCATACTACGAATCAATTTCGCAAGGGAGAATCAAGCATATGAGTAAATCAAAAGGATCTCATCCTGATATAACTCCACCGCGGCACGCAGCCCGATTCAAACACCTCGAAACACATGACACCGCGAGGGACTCACCCTCAACTCTGAATCGTAAGTAGCATACACATCATACCAACCAAAACCTTCCACTAATTCAATTCCGCCAATAAAATCACTACACATACTACACTCCCACACTGGTAAAGTATCTAAATCACAAATTGTAACCCATCACCCAGAAATCACATCAAAACTACCGAAATGAGGAACAGAAAATCACTCAAAATCTCATAACTCTTAATAATGAATAAAAAATAAAACGGTAGACACGGGCTACCACTATAGAATCTCCCAGCAGGGATAAACACATAAGCAGAGTACTAAATCACAAAACTCACTCATGTGAAGCAAAATAGGAGGACTCATCCCGGTAAACAGAACCGAAACAAAAATACGAATGATGCTCCTATATAGAAAATCAAAACCATACATGTAGGATATCATCTGGTACAGCGGCCTTAGTCCTACTGTAGGAAACACATCAACGGGTCGGTCCTCTCCCTCTTGGGCAACCAGTACTCGCCTGACCTGTACCCCAAGCTGGCGATGTAGGGATATAAGCAGCTGGAACCAAACTCATAGCCTTAATACCCCACTGTGACATATCTATCAGGAGTCTGGGACAATCCATCACCATGTGGCTGGTATCTCCACACTCAAAGCAACCTCTCTGCTGATGTGGCTATGGAAACTATGCGGTACGGGTACTCTGAGACCCATGGGTACCTGAAACACTGTGCGAAGCCTGGAGTGCAACTTGAACTGGCTGACCCACAAAACCTCCACTATGTCGTACCCTGCCTCCAAAATAAGGACCAGTAGATCTCTCCGGTCTGCGAGACCGCTTAGCCTCCCTATCATCTCTCTCCTGACCCCGCAAGTTCTCTCCCTCATGGCCCCACTTGTCCTCTCTCTACTGGCCCCGCATGCCCTCTAACCAGTAGGCGATCTCCACCACCTGCTGAAATGGAACATCTAACTCCAACTCCCGAGCCAAGCTGAACCGGATATCATGTCTGATCCCCCCAATGAATCTACAGACTCGCTCTCTGACTGTAGCGACCAAAGCAGGTGCATGTCTGGAGAAATCACTGAATCTAACGACATACTCTAACACGGACATAGTGCCCTGGCGCAGCTGCTCAAACTCCACACGCCATGCATCCCGAATGGTCTGAGGAACAAACTCACTTAGGAACATATCTAAAAACTGAACCCATAAAAGTGAAGATGTATCGGCCGGGCTACCCAACTCATACGCTCGCCACAACTGATATGCCGCTCCCTTAAGCTAGAATATAGTAAAATCAACCGCACTCATCTCCACAATACTCATAGTGCGGAGAATGCGTTGTCCTCCTTTAGAAAACCTTGTGCACCCTCTGAAGTCAAACCACTGAAAGTAGGAGGGTCATACTTATTGAACCTTGCAAGTCTAAGCTATTATTCCTCACATGTTGCGGCCCTAACCATGGGCTGAACTGGGACCAATTGCTGAGTCGCCATGACACCTGGAACCTAACCAATGAGGACTCGCTGTTATGGAGTACGGGCGGCGGGAGTCTGAGTCCCTCACCCAATCTGCGAAGTAACTGGTATAACAGGAATCAACCCCGCCTCAACCAATGTACCATACATGCTCAGGAACTGTGCTAAAGTCTCCTGGAGTCCGGGAGTAACAGCAGGTGCCTCTGATACCTGTCCCCCAACCGGAGCTACTAGCAGCTCCTCAACTGTTGCTCTGGCAGGTGCCCTAGCTGCGGCACGTGCTCCTCTTCGGCCTCTGCCTCTGCCTCTGCCCCTAGTGACACCTACTCCGGGGGCAGTCTCATCAGTAACTACAGCTCGTGTCCTCATCATCTGTGAGAGAATACAATGACAACAATTCAAACTCCGGGATAAATAAACTCCCGTGATAAGAAGTGAAGAAGTGAAACTGTCCTAATAGTTTTGTACCCTCTCAAAGATAAGTACAGACGTCTCCGTACCAATCCGCAAGACACTACTAAACTCCCTTATGACTCGTAGCACCTATAAACCTAGAGCTTTGATACAAACTTGTCACGATCCAAATTTCTCTCTGTAGGATGTCGTGACGGCACCTAGTCTCTAAGACTAATTAAGCTTAACACTTACTGAATTAATCCAAGAATTTGACCAATAATTAATAATTATGAAATATAACCTTATTACACAACTTACAATTCCCAAAATCGATAGTACAAGAAATAAGCTCTACTGAGTTTACTACAAAAATCTCTAAAAACAACTATTTCGAAATAGAGATAAACAGTTCAAATACAATAACAGAAGGTTACTCTGAGGGCTGTGAACGCAGCAGCAAATTTACCTTGAGTCTCCACAGCAAGATCCGTACAGCTAGCTAGCGATCGACTGACTCCGAATTACCTGGATCTGCACAACAATGTGCAGAAGTTTAGTATGAGTACACCACAGCGATACCCAATAAGTATTAATACTAACCTCAGTGGAGTAGTGACAAGGGGCAGTCAAGACACCTACTGGACTAGATAACCTGAATAAGTATAGGCATAGCACTAAATGAGTATAATATCTCTACAGAACTACGCATAATGATAACAATAATACGGTGCTTGCAGTAGGAAATAAAAGAAACAATTTGCAGCGGGGCACCACAAGTAATAACACAGTAGAGTAAGCTGGACACAGCTTAAATCCGGTGAAAAACAAATAAAGGAAAGACAAGCAGCAACTTGATAAGAATAACCGCTTTCGCACTAGGTTTATTCAATAATCCCCACGAGGTACCAAACCTCAAAACTCACACAAATTCATGGGTCCCAATTCATGAACCTTAATCACTTGACATCTCGTGCCCTCGTTACAACTGATAACTGCACGGACGACTGACGTGCCAGTAGAATCAGTCTCACATATAAGACAAGTAAACGGAATACGTACAAATGATCGGTAACATCAATGTTCATCTTCTTAAACCGATAGGGTGATAAAGTACGTGTATGCTTGTGCAAGTGTTCTATCAAAGTTCAGGCCAACGAATAAGAGTAGAGAAAAATGAACAACACATAAGGAACGATCCCCACAATTTGCACCAAGTAAAACTCACACAGGTTAGGCATTCCACTACACAAATATCAACAACAATGCCCTGAGGACATCACCAGTCATCACAAATCAATCTCTGTTATAACCTACCTTGTCTCGCCACGTGTGCAATAATAAAGTAAATACCCATCTTATCTCGCCGCACGTGTATAATAATATTCCCACCTTGTCTCGCCACATGCGCAAACCCACATATATAGCCTGTCATGTCACGCCGTATGTGCCAATATCAATAGTAACAATAGCACGGCAAAAACTTCGTGCATACACCCGAACAAAACCTCCTAACAATATCACGTGTCACAAATACAACATCACAATAGAATGACTTTCATAACATGTGCCCATATTCCACAACATTTCATCTAAACAGTGTCAATACCAAAACCGTGCATAGCCCTCTTCTTAACAAATTGAGTACAACATCAACTACAATAACCATAGCGCGAGAATATGACAAGTAAATCAACTCAACAGCTTTAGATCACAAAGAATAAACACAATAGGGAATACTAGTCTCAATAAAAATGGCTCAACGGGGGAGACCGGAGCGAAACATAGATGCAACTCAGATATACTGTCGAGGCGTTCGTTCTGATCCACATGAAGAGAAGAAACTTATCAAATTGCGGGCTACGTGTTTGCAACACAAGAACAAGAGCATAAAGTAAATATGACTTTTACCAACAATGAAATATCTCGCCAAGCAAATCATGGTAGTGAAGCTTGGTCTAACATAATCCCAAATTAAATTTTCATTATAAATTCTAGTAATTAATCTAACAGGTTGAGTTCAAATAATGCAAATATTGCATGATGAAGTCCTAAGTCTACCCGGACATAAACATGCTTTTAGCTATGTAAGAACTCTCGTCACCTCGTGCGCATGTAGTACCCACAACTAGTAGCACATAATAATTTAATACCTACGGGGTAGTTTTCCCCTTATAAGGTTAGACACGAGACTTACCTCGCTCTTCAATTCCATAATCGACTCAAAAACCTCTCTAACAACTCATATTGTTACTGAACGATCCAAAACTAATCGCATAACGTGCAAACTAATCAAAACGTACTCCAATACTCATAATTTAATAATTTATAATAATTTCCAACTCCGCTTGAAAAGTTAACAAAGTCAACCCTCGGGTCCACGTGTCCGGATTTTAAAAATTCTCGAAGATAACTACTATCCATAATACCACAAACTCAAATATATAATTTATTCCTAATTTCATGTCCAATTTTGTGGTCAAAATTCAAAATTACCATTTCTAGATTTTCTTGCAAAATCCCATAATTTCTGCAAACTTTCATGTTTAAATCCATATATAATTCATATATTTAGCTCACAATGGGTAGAAATCACTCACCTCAAGATTGATGATGAAAATGGCTTCTCCAAGTCACCCAAGCAAGAGAGAAATGAGTGAAATGAGAAAACATCTTGTTTTGAGTAACATATATTCTGCTAGGCGTTACCTTTCGCAATCGCGGTCTAAAGCCTCGCGATCGCGAACCAATATTATCTCTGCCGCCAAAAATGGCCTACACAATCGCTTCTCAGACGTCGCAATCGCGAAGCACGACCAATCCACCAACTGCGAACGCAGGACAACTTCGCGTTCACGAAGACCAGCTCCATCATCCCCCTGCTTCAACATTATGCAAATGTGTACCTCCACTCGCGAATGTGTACCTCCAGCCCAGGAAACTACGCGATAGCGTATCGTTTCTCGCGAACGCGAAGAACAAATGACCATCAACTCCAGCTTACCTTTCACGATCGTGTCTCCCACTTCGCGATCGTGAAGCATGCCAAAGACACCAGAAACCAGTAGCTGTAAAACAAGGAAAAATGGTCTGAAACCATCTCGAAACATACCCGAGGCCCCAGGACCTCCTCCAATCATGCCAACAAGTTCCAATACCTTGTGCAAACTTATCCAAAGACCAGAAACGCCACGAATAACATCAAAACCACGAATCGATGATCGAAATCCTTCTTTTAGCTTTCAAACTTCGCCCAACGCGTCCGAAACACACTTAAACATTTCGAAATGATGCCAAGTTTTACGTACAAGTTATAAATCACAATACGAACCTATTCCAAGGCTCGAAATTCCAAACGGACATCGATAACACCAAAGTCCTTCAAACCAAACATAGGAAATTCTAAAACCTTCAAAATGCCATCTTTCCACATTAAGTACTGAAACGCTTCCAGACCATCCGATATTCAACCTGAACATACGCCCAAGTCCAAAATCATCACACGAACCTATTGGAACCCTCAAATTCAGATTTTACTCAAAAGTCGAATCTTGGTCAATTCTTCCAACTTAAAACTTCCGAATTGAGAATTATTCTTTCAAATCAATTTCGAACTTTCCAAAAATCGAAACCAACCACATGTGCATGTCATAATACATAAAGTGAAGCTACCCAAGGCCTCAAACCGCCGAACGACACGCTAGATCTCAAAACGATCGGTCGGGTCGTTACAAAAGTAGTAAAATTGACAATCTTAGGATTAATTCAACATACCAAACAATCAATAACAAATAATACTAGGATAACTCATCTTATCATAACTAATCCCAATATAACTAATTTCAGCATAATATTTTTTTCAAATCAAACAACCCCTAAGTGATTACTAGCCTTATATTCAATATCTACTTGCCTTTCAGTAATAACCATGAAGACTCCTTCTGGAAGGAAACTAATGATAGATCATTTTCCGCCAAAACAGCTTATCAACTGTTTCTTGTTCATTTTACTAATAATCCAGACACTCCAACCATTTGAGCACACCTGGTTTAGAAACAAATTATTATCTTGATAAATTAAATACTTTTCTTTGGCTGACTACCCATGGTAGACTCTATCCCCTACTGCTGGCTACTCCTCCATAGGAATATTATAAATTTGACCTATGTCCTCTGTAACTTCATTGAAGCCCTAGAACATATCCTTTTCTAAGGCCAAATATATACACGTCCCCTAAAGTTGATTCAAATTACATTTAGACACTTCAATCAAGCCTCGTACCTATTGAACACTCAACCTCAACAAAATTGTATCTATTGAACACAATCTGTTGACATGGCATAGTGTGCATCACACACCCTTATGAGAGCAACAACAACAAACAACAACCATCCAGTATAATCCCACTAGTGGTGTCTGGGGAGGGTAGTACGTACGCAAACCTTACCCCTACCTGGATAGAGAGGCTGTTTCCGATAGACCCTCGGCTCCCTCCCTCCAAGAACTCCCCACCTTGCTCTTGGGGTGACTCGAACTCACAACCTCTTGGTTGGAAGTGGAGGGTGCTTACCACTAGAGCAACTCACTCACAACTTGTGAGTAAGGTAATTTTTGTAGTTTAAATTTTTCTCTTTTCTTCTTCACACCATAACCGCCTTTATTCCCATTGGTTCACCACTATGAGAGCTACTTTAAACGATTATATTAGTGATCAAACATTAGACAACTAATAATGCATCATATGAATCATGTCACCAAAAATTTCACATAGCACTAAAAGGAATGAAAGAACAAAGAAAGAGTTAGGCCCTTTGGCATAGCGATTGCTTTCAACAATGAATCGAGAATCTGTGAATTGATACACGGACGGAGACAAACTATTCAGCAGTTATGAGTTGGGGTCGGACCGACGGACGGAGATCTCGAACAGAATCGTCGCCTTAAACCTTGAACCCAACTCAGAAATCTCAACTAAACTCTATCATGAAGAAAATCTGTGAACGGAGAGTGAGAGGTAATAAAGGTGCAGAGATGGTGGATTTTAGGCGGAGGAAGGTGGAGATGACTGAATGGGGAAAATCTGTGATTCGAAGAGTGTGTGTGGAGAATCTATTTCTTTGTGTGAGGTATGAGTGAAATTTATGTGCAGGTGCTGGTGTAAATTTGACGCAGTGAGTAAATTTTCTGTGTACGATATTTGAGTGGAGGAAGGTTATTCGAATTGTATGATTTGGGGGGACGACGGGGCCAGTTGCCGGCAGAGATGGGGCTTTTTCATTCTTTCTTTTTCCAGATTTTGACTCTTTCTCCTTGTTGACATGTCTTTTTCCTATTGATCTTGTTTTTCAAGTATGTAGCAAGTAATTTCACGCTCCAGACATGATTTAGGATTATTAAGTTTGTGCTCAATAGATACACTTTTGGTAAAGTTGCAGTGCCTAACAGTTACTTGCGTTAATCAAAAATTGGAGCAAATATATGGCATTTTTCTAATGTCCATGCCTATTTAGAGCACTATTAATATACCAACGCCCACCAACAACCATTTCTCCTGGATCAAAGATATATGTACATCCACATATTATCTCCTTTCCCCATCTAACATGTCAATTATTCCAATATCCATCCTTGGGAATATTTAGATTAATAGGAATCAAAACCTCTTTTACAATACTTTTCTCGATCTTGATGTCAATAATATATTCTCACAAGCTTCAAACTTTGACTACCTCACTAACCAATCTGGGCAGGCCAAATAGAACTCACCACCACTAAACATCTTCAAGTTAAATATGGAGGCTCTTCAGTTGTCCACGCGAAACTTCTGACCATGTTTAAGAGACTAGAACTTGCATTTACAAAGAATATATTTCTATTGGTGGTGAAAACAGATTGCTAGGTATTACTTAATTCAACATATCATAACACAGGTTCCAACTAATAGCAATGGATCACGGCAATAAACCACAAAATATGGTAGCGCATCTTCTTGCTAGTCATGGGAGTACCTGTGCCTTGCATGACGCTGCACAAGATACTAATATGTTTTGGAGGTCCTCTCCTACTTCCGTTTATTTCTAGTTTTGCAAAGACTATTAGTTTGTAATAATACTCTTTAATTTCCTGTTCTAAATAAATAACTTTGTATTAGCACAAGAAAAAATATAAGCATAAAGAATAATCCACACCATATTAGATCTTTATTTGTTACAAATATGTAATTTAAGTAAATTGTTCATCTCTCCAGGTTCAAGAGATATTAAATTATTTTGAATTTAACTAACGAATAATTATTAAAATTTATTTTTATCATTTTAATAATCTGTTGCATTTATTTTAACGTCAACTATTATTTTACTTAATTTGTTCTTCTCATACTAACTAAATTGTCCCTAAAACTACTTCTTTTTAAAATATTTATTTTAGAAAGTTGAGGTGTTTGGTAAAGCTTTTATAAAAACAATACGTGTTTTTGAGTAGTAGAAGAAATTGCATTTGAAAAGTTTAAAAAAAAGTAATTTCTTCTCATAAGTATTTTTTGAAACCTTAGTCAACTAGAAATTGTTGTTCTATTATTTTTTTTAAAATCAAATTGATTTACCAAATATAAATTGTTACTCTCCAAAAGTACTTTTTCACTTTTGATTAATGTTTTTTAAAAGTAAGCATATCTTTGAACATAGCCAAACGGGCTATTAGTCAACCTAGTAAGACAATAAATTATGCCGGATGGATTATTTTAGGACCATCATTTAAATTTTGACCCTTTTAGAAAATATTATTGGCCCAAGTGAAGTTTGTTTTGATGATTGACAAAAGAACTCAAGCATGAACCAGGTCCATACAAAGTGTACACAGACACGGGCAGATTCAAGCACAAGGCATGCACATGAAGGAGATAAGCTCAAGTGGTTATATCTGATATCTCCTGAACGAAAAGGTTGCATAAGTGATAAGGAGAAGGACTCCATACTCGAAGAGAACTCTATCCTAGATCAGGGAGGAGATAGAAGTTGAAGATAATTAGAACTCTTCCACCAAGGAAGAGTAAAGCATTAGAACTCTAGTTATTTCCTATTCTACCAACTTTATATATTGCAGGATATTCTCATTTTACAGGTACACACAAACGATGAAGTTAAACGTGAGTTGAGAGCAAAATAGCAAGGCATTTTGCAAGCAATTCTTGTGTGATTCAAGTGTGTGAACCTAAAGCTACATGAACTAGATAGAAGAATCAGTTCCAAGTGTTTGTCTTTTATTCTAGTTTCATTGTAGTAGGGCTTTTGAGTTGTACCTTTCAGCTTTATCTACAAGCAATTATACTAGGTACTTTGAGTGTTGTGTTCAAGTTAGAGTTAACTTGAAGTTGTCGCAACAGCTAGAGGTTGGTTGCCACAAAGGGTTAGAGGTAATCCTTAGGTTTACAAAGAGTTTTGTAAATATTATTCTGGGCTCAGTGATTTAGTGAATTGTTAGAAAAAATCCTACTGGGTAGTAGGTCGTGATTTTTTCACATTTTGAGCCAGGTGTTTTCCACGTAAAAATACTTGTGTTCTTTACTTTTCATATTTATTATTCTGTAACAATAGTATAAGGAACACATAGAAGAACCAGGTTCTTCTATAATCTATATACGCGAAAAAATGGACACCACACAAATCACCCTCCCCCTCCCCCCCTCTTGTGTGGTATTGAAGTACAATACATCAATTGGTATCACAGCGTGTTATCCTTGAAGAGACTAACACCTTAGGAGAAGATCAAGATTAGTGCACCACTTGGAAAATGGGAAGGACAATACACTGCTAGGCAATCACTCTTTAATGGCAAGTACTACTCTTGGTGGAAGAATATAATGCGAGATCAAATTCACGGAGAGGACTATGAACTGTGGGACATTGTCACTGATGGTCCACTGGCTACATTAAAAAAAATGCTGAAAGAGTAGATGTTCCAAAGACAAGAGTGGATTGCACTGCTGAGGACTTGAAGAAATGGGATAAGAGTGCTAAAGCCTAGAAATAGCTTGTTTGTGGGTTTGGTCCAGATGAGTACAGTAGAATCCAAGGTTGTGCAATTGCTAAGCAAATTTAGGACACACTACAGGTGGATCATGAAGGAACAACTCAAGTGAAGAGATCTAGAGAAACTCTATTGTACTTTCAGTATGAAAACTTTGCTATGAAGGATGGAGAGACCGTTCAAGCGATGTACACAAGGTTCACTACACTGACAAATGAACTAAAATCTCTTGGAAGGATTATTCCTTATAAACAGAGGGTTGAAAAGATACTTACTAGGGTATTGCCAATCACTTGGGAAAGCAAGATCACTGCCATCGAAGAATCAAAGAACATTGCTACTCTCACACTAGATGAATTGATTGGAAATCTCCCTGCCTATGAACTTAGGAGACAAATCATGAAGATGGATGTACCTAAGAAGGACAAAAGCTTGGCACTCAGAATCACTGAAGGTTCTGATCTGGAAGATGATGAAATGGCTATAATCACCAAAGACTTCAAGAAGTACATAAGGAGAGGAAAGGGTTCTTCAAGAAGTGGAAGTTATAGCAAGGCAAAAGCTCCGAAGAAGAAAACCAATGATGGATGTGACAAGTATGGAAAGACTGATCATCACATCAAAAACTATCCTTTGTGGAAGATTGAATGGAAGAATGAAAGAGCTGAACGAAGGAACAGGAAGAAGGAACAGGTTCAAAAAGCAACAATAAAGGATCGACCAAGGCTATGGTCACTGCTTGGGGAGAAAGCTCAGATGATGATGATGATGAAGATGAACGAGCACTTATGGACATTAGAGAATCTGACGAACAAACTAAGGTAAGTGTCTTTCATCTCAAAGACAAGATTAAACTTTTGTCTAAAGAAAGGCTATATGAGTTACTACTAAATCTAATTGATGAATCTGAGGATGTAAATAACAAAAAGGAACAGTTGTCTAAAGAATGTGTGATTTTGAAGGGTAAGTGCAAAAACGTGAAACTTAGGGTTAGTGAAACTATTAGTGAAAATATTGTGTTGAAGAACCAGGTTCATGCACTTGACTCCACTGTCCTAGAGCTTAGATCTGAGAATTTAAAATTGAAACGAGGAACGAGGAAAAATATAGATGATCATATACAACTCACTTTAGAAGAAAATATAGGAAAAATAAAAGATGAGTTGTACAAGAAAGATGAACAAGTAAGAATTCTAAAGGAGGATCTAAGAAAGGTCAAGCATGAGCTAGACAGAACTTGTAAATAGAACAGATCCTCTGATGCACTTTCATGGCTATAAGAACATCATAGTAGCAACAGAAGAGGACTTGACTTTGGGAACCCTGCACCTAAGTGGGATCCCAAAAGCAAGTATCTTACACTTCCTGAGAACAAGATTTGCACACATTGTGGTAACACTGGTCACTAAAAAAGCGAATGCACTGCAAAAGAGAAGGTAAGTCAAAAGAACAAAGATTTTGTTCAAGGGAAAATAGGCTGCCAAGTTGGGCTTTGATTCACCATTTTCCCTATAGAAAGGGACCCAAACTAGTTTGGATTCCTAAGTCTAGCCCCTGATTTCCTTTTGCAGGTCCAAGTGAAGAGAGGCAGCCAAATATGGTACATGGATAGTGGCTGCTCAAAGCATATGACATGAAGCAAGAACCAGTTCATTTCACTTGAGGACCTTAAAGGAGGTAATGTCTCTTTTGAAAATGGGAAAAAAGGTGAGATCATTGGGGCTGGAAAGGTAGGTAAAACTGATTCTCACTCTATTGAGAATGTCTACTTGATAGATGGACTGAAGTACACTCTAATAAGTATATCACAACTGTGTGATAGAGGTAACATGGTAGCATTCACCTCTACAAAATATTTTGTGATTAATCTTATCACTGACAAGATAATTTTACAGGAAAAAAGAGTGAACAACATATATGTTGTGGATCTGTCCACACTTTCAGAAAATAAACTCACTTGCTTAAATGTGTTGGATAATGATCCCCTCCTTTGGCACAAGAGACTTGGACATGCCAATCTAAGTTAACTCAACAAACTAGTCTCTAAGGACTTGGTGATAGGGCTGCCTAACATTAAGTTCAAGGAAGATAAAGTTTGTGAGGCTTGTGCAAGGGGGAAGCAAGTAAGATCCTCTTTCAAAAGAAAGAAAATGGTAAGCACCACCAGGACGATGGAACTGGTCCATATGGATCTTTGTGGACCAATGAGAACATTGAGCAGAAGTGGTAAGAAATATGTTATGGTGCTTGTTGATGATTGCTCTAGGTTTACTTGGACATTGTTTTTAACATCTAAAGATGAAGCATTTGACATGTTCACTTATTTTGTTAGAAAAACTCATAAACAACTAGGTAATCAATTTGCATCAATTAGGTCTGATCATGGTACTGAATTTGAGAATGCTAAATTTGTTGGATTTTGTCATAATGATAGCATAAATCATAATTTTTCTGCTCCTAGGACTCCAAAATAAAATGAAGTAGTTGAAAGAAAGAATATGACATTGGAAGAAATGGCTAGGACTATGCTTCTTTCTAGTAAACTGCCCCATAATTTCTGGGTAGAAGCTTTGAACACTGCATGCTACATCATAAATAGGTGCATGACTAGACCTCTTGTTGAGAAGACTCCATATGAGTTACTTAAAGGGAGAAAGCCAAATATATCTCATCTTAGGGCATTTGAATGCAAGTGCTTTGTGTACACTAATAGCAAAGACTCCCTAGGTAAGTTTGATTCCAGAAGTGATAAGGGAGTATTCTTGGGATATTCTTCACATAGTAAAGCTTATAAGATTTATAACAAAAGAACTATGTATGTAGCAGAAATTGTACATATGGTTTTTGACGAAACTAACATTCTTTCTGAGAGGCAGGAACATGATGATAAAGCAATTGGGGTGGTAAGAAACTCAAACGAAACCATAGCCCAAACTGAAGCTGCACCAGAGGAAGGAACAGGTGATGGAACAGGTCCTTCCACCCAGGGCAACCTGACAAGGGGAATTGAACAAAGAGGAACTGATCCTCAAACCTCGAGGGAACCTGTTCATGAACATGTTCCTGAGCAACAGAACATTGAAGGAACATCTAGGGTAAACTAGCTGGTTGTGAAACCTTACAAGTATCAAATTCTCGTCCCATTGAGAACATAATTGTTGATCCAACCTCTAGAATCAAAACCAGATCTTCTTTGAAGAATCTTTGTGCTTTTGATGCTTTTTTATCTCT
Organism: Nicotiana otophora; assembly: GCA_000715115.1. Lineage (NCBI taxonomy): Eukaryota > Viridiplantae > Streptophyta > Magnoliopsida > Solanales > Solanaceae > Nicotiana > Nicotiana otophora. The sequence goes on from AWOL01S0117130.1 coordinate 29,964, forward strand.
TACTGAACCTAAAACTATTGTTGAGGCTTTGCAGGATGCAGACTGGGTGAATGCAATGCAAGGTGAAGTCAACCAATTTGAAAGAATTCAAGTTTGGAATCTAGTACCAAGACCCAAGGACAAATCAGTAATTGGCACAAAATGGTTCTTCAAAAACAAACTTGATGAAGATAGAACAGTTACAAGGAACAAGGAAAGATTGGTGGTTCAATGATATAGTCAAGAGGAGGGCATAGACTATGATGAGACTTTTGCTCCAGTTGCAAGATTGGAAGCAATTATACTCCTTATAGCCTTTTCTGCTTACATAGAATTGACTCTCCATCATATGGATGTCAAGAGTGCCTTCTTCAATGGCTATCTAAAGGAGGAAGTGTTTGTCAAGTAACCTTCGGACTTTGAAAGCAAGGAATGTCCTGATCATGTGTACAAGCTTGACAAGGTACTTTATGGGCTCAAGCAGGATCCAAGAGCATGGTATGAAAGATTATCAAAATTCTTGCTTGAGCATGGCTATAAGAGAGGTAAAATTGACAATACTTTATTCTTGAAAGAAAAAGGTAAAGATCTCTTGGTAGTTCAGATATATGTTGATGATATAATCTTTGGAGCAACTACTGATAAGTTAAGTAAAGAATTTACTAAACTAATGGGGAGTGAATTTGAAATGAGTATGATGTAAAAGAGTTACTTAAAACGTTTAAAATGGATAATTCCAAAGAGATTGACACTCATATAGTAACAGCCACAAAATTGGATGTAGATGAACCTGGTTCATCTGTTGATCAGAAGTTGTATAGGGGAATGATTGGTTCTTTGTTATATCTCACTGCTAGTAGACCTGACAATGTTTTTAGTGTAGGCCTTTGTGCTATATTTTAGGCAAATCCCTACTGTCAAAAGGATCTTGTGATACCTAAAAGGCACCACTGACATTTGTCTATGGTATCCAAAAGGTAGTAATTTTAACTTAGTGGGATATGCTGATGCTGATTATACGGGTTTTCTTATGGATAGAAAAAGCACCTCAGTTATGGCACATTTTCTTGGCTCATGTCTTGTGTCTTGGGCCATCAAAAAGCAAAATTATGTGGCCTTGTCTACTGCTGAAACTGAGTATGTTGTTGTTGCCTTATGTTGTGCTCAATTGTTGTGGATCAAACAACAATTAATAGATTTTGGAATTAATATAGGTTGTATCCGCATATTTTGTGATAACACTAATGCAATTAGTATGACTAAGAAACCGGTTCATCACAAAAGAACTAAGCACATAGATGTTAGGCATCGCTTTTTGAGGGACAACTATGAAAAAGGTTTGATCACTGTGGAATTTTGTGCTACTGACAAGCAAATAGCTGACATCTTCACAAAACATCTAAGTAGAGATCACTTTGAAAGGAACTGGTTAGAATTAGGAATGATTAAAATCACCTAAAAGGAACCAGTTCTAACTCAAAAAATAGGTTAGATAATTTGTGAATTTTGTACATAATTAGATTAGATTTTGCTCAGTCTCATACTTTTACTAGTATACTCTTCTGCCATGTGCTAAAATGTCTCATTAATCTCTAATGTTATTATCTTTATTCTCTTGGGAAATTCAGACTTACACAAGAGATTTCTCGGTGAAGAACTCGGTTCATCAAGATTACTTGGTATGTACTCACCACTCTGCATATTTTGAAATAATTATATTTGGATTATGATCAAAAAGAGAGTCCCATTTAATCCTAACCTCTATTGAGCTTATCCGTTACAAAATGAATCGGTTTCACCCAAAGAGAGTCCCAAAACGCAATAAGTGCCTAGATTCTAGGGAGAGTCTTCAACGTCTTTTCAAATTGACTCCCAGTTTGATTAGACTTCTGAGCTTCTGGAAAAACTATCGTTACACAATAAGCTCTCCCTCTTTAAATTCGATTTGGACTTACATATTTCACCACTTCTAAACTACTCTGCCGCTAAACAACTCTCACAATCTTCTCTCATCTTTTCTAAAACACTCATACAAACACAGCAATGGCAAACCCTTCTGAGAATCCCTCATCACCACCCAAGGAAACTACACCCGCACCATCTATCACACCTACACCCACCTCTAAGAAAGGAAGGTTCAAGATGATTGCTCGCAAGGTAGTCGTTGGAGAAGAACAAATCAAGAAAATCAATGAGCAGCTAAAAGCAAGTCGGGAAGAAGAACCCTAGAAATCTGAAGAATCATTTATGTCTGCAACTGAGGGGGAAGAAATTGTTTCATCTGAAATAGAGAAGGTAACATCTAGTCCAAAAATTACATCTGAGACAATCTCTGAGGTTGCTGAAAATCTAGAAAATAAGATTGTTTTGGTATGAATTATGGCTGGGGTTGAAACAACTGAATCTCGAAAATTGGGTGGTAAAAATAAATTAAAAAAAGAGTGAGGGTGCCCAAGGTGATGTGAATGGAATGGAAAAAGGAGTGGTTGAATCTTCACCCACTCCTATTGGTCTGACTGAAGAAACAGGAGCTATGGTAATATGGAGTGAGGAATCTACTGGAGAGGAAGAAAGTTTGAGAGGAAAAGGGGGTAGTAGGTCTGGAAAAACTGATGAGGGGTTGGTTAGGCTAAGGAAAAATGTTCAAGAACCTATTCCATCTATGAAGGAACCCCTCGAACACCTATTGAAATGAGTGTTTGACAGTTAAAATCCTAAACGAAAGAAGAGTTCAGGAGTTAAAGTCCATGAAACTGCTAGGGCAAACAAAGATAGAAAGGCTTCCTCTTCTATTCTTGTAGAGACTCCTCCTATAAGAGGAAGAACTACAAGGAGTTAGAAGAAGCAGAGTGAGGCAGAACTGGAAAAAGCCCTAGAATAGAGTAAAAGAAAAGTTGTTGCAAAGGGATTGAGCGTGTTGAGGAAGTTGAAATTGAGGAGATGGACCTGATTCTTAGTGATGAAGACAAGGCAGGGGAGGAAGAGGTTGCGACTCCAAAGACAAAGAAAGAAAGACTTTCAAAAAGAAGTCCCCTTCAAAGACAAAGTATGCAGACCCTTCTACCTTGACAAAAAGAACCAGGTCTACTGTGAAATCTAGAAAAGTGAAAGTAGTGGAAGAAGAAGAAGAAGAAGAAGAAGAAACCAATGAAGAAAAGGACAAGAAGGAGAAGTTTGGAAAAAGAACCATCTTGAAGGGTAAACTCCTCAGGGAATTGGAGGAGGAAAACATGGTCATGCTGCTGCAAAAACTCCAACTACAGGGTTGGAAGGACATGGTCCTTCAAATGGATGGAAGGCTTGCCAGGGCTGAGATTGTAGAGTTCATGGAAAATTGTGAGATCAAAAATAGAATAGTAACCAGTGCGGTGAAGGGAGTGACTGTGAGCTTCAACGACAAAGAATTGGGAGAGATTCTGGGTGTACCTGTTGAAGGGTACAATGATTACAAAAGGCTCAAATGGCCAAGCCTAGAGAACCTCCCTACCTCACTTGTCATTACAAGGAAGTTTGCTGACAATGAGTTAGAGCTAGAGGCAAAGGTTGTATAAAAAAGTTAGATGAAGCCACCCCATAAAGTGTTGTTTGAATTTGTTAGCAAGGTTGTGTTGCCCAGGCATGAAAGAAGGTACATTGCCATATTCATGGACCTGGTCTTTATGGAATGTCTGGATGTGAGAGGCAAATAAATTGGCCTGGGTTTATTATCCAGCTTCTTGATAGGGTTCTAACTGGCACCAAAACTCATGACATACCCTATGGTTTCATTATCAAGATTGTACTTGCTCACTTCAAGGTACCTCTCAAGAAATGCGAAGTTGGTAATACAAGGATCACTTTGTAGCAAACACTTTGACTGCATGTGACTATGAAGTCCACACTACTCCCAAAGAAATTGGTTCATCCAAGATGGTAACTGTGAACAGCAAAGTGTGAGCCTTGGTACAAGAGAGTGGGGCTAAGGATGCTGAGATTGAGAGGCTGAAAAAGAGGCTGGCTGAAGTAGAAACTGAGAGGGATGCTCTCAGGGTTGAGCTTGCAAAGGAGAAGGAGAAGAATGAAGGCATTCTTCATGATATGTTAAAGCTACTTCAGGACAGAAACCAAGAACCGGGTAATTCCCAGCCTTGAAACCTTCCTAGCCTAATTAGACAAACCAGTGACCCAGATGGGATTTCTTTTTGTTTCTTTTTGCTCATGATCCAGTATCTTTATTTTTCTTTATGTTGTGTGGATGACTAGTATCAATGTTAATCAGCTATTTCTATGCTCTAACTGTTTGTTGATTTTTATCAGATAGTTAATAGCATTAGATTGATATATGATGCTTGACTCCATGATTACATTTGAAGTAGCCCCAGTAGCCATGAGTAATATCAATTAAAATGTGGTTATCTAACATAATTATGCAACTTTTCAATGATGCCAAAAGGGGGAAGATAGGTTGTGCTTTTTACTTTGGATTGATCTGTTTATAACCTAATGAACTTGATCCTTGATGATTTATGACTTTAAAATGGAAAGTGTTCTAACATTGTGTTGATGTTGAGCCGAGTTGAAACAGGGCTTATGCTTATGAAAAGCACAGAGTTTGTCGTCATCAAAAAGGGGAAATTTGTTGGCCCAAGTGAAGTTTGTTTTAATGATTGACAAAGGAACTCAAGCATGAACCAGGTCCATATACAGCGTATATAGACACGGGCAGATTCAAGCACAAAGCATGCACGTGAAGGAGATAAGCTTACGTGATTATATCTTATATCTCCTGAATGGAAAGGTTACATAAGTAATAAGGAGAAGGACTCTTTACTCGACGAGAACTCTATCCTAGATAAGGGATGAGTTAGAAGTTGAAGATAACAAGAACTCTTCCACCAAGGAAGAGTAAAGCGTTAGAACTCTAGTTATTTCCTATTCTACTAACTCTATATATTGCAGGATGTTTTCATTTTACAAGTACGCACAAACACTGAAGTTAAACGTGAGTTGAGAGCAAAATAGCAAGGCATTTTGCAAGCAATTCTTGTGTGATTCAAGTGTGCGAACCTGAAGCTACATGAACCAGATAGAAGAACCAGTTCTAAGTGTCTGCCTTTTATTCTAGTTTCATTGTATTGGGGCTTTTGAGTTGTACCTTTCAACTTTATCTAGAAGCAATTGTACTAGGTACTGTGAGTGTTGTATTCAAGTTAGAGTTAACTTGAAGTTGTCGCAACAGTTAGAGGTTGGTTGCCACAAAGGGTTAGAGGTAATCCTTAGGTTTACAAAGAGTTGTGTAAATATTGTTTTGGGCTCAGTGATTTAGTGAATTGTTAGAAAAAATCCTACTGGGTAGCAGGTCGTGATTTTTTCACGTTTTGAGCCAGGTGTTTTCCACTCAAAAATACTTGTGTTCTTTACTTTCCGCATTTATTATTCCGCAACAATAGTATAAGGAACACATACAAGAACCAGGTTCTTCTATAATCTGTATACGTGAAAAATTAGACACCACACAAATCACCCCTCTTGTGTGGTATTGAAGTAAATTACATCAATAAACAGTAAATCCAACTAACTATTTATGTAAAGATCCCATAAATCTTTAAATGTTGAAACATCAGTTACAATGCGCCACTGATAGATGTGGATCTTAAAGCAAGTTCTATATCAGGCTTGGTCATGTTTTCATAAACCTTTAAGCATTAACCCCAGTTTAAATCACCATGGCCTTCTACAAAATTAAACTTTTGGACAATTTTTTGAAAAGGGAATTTCGGAGAAAAAGTTTGTGACAGAAAATAACGTCTTTTCGACAGATGTGATTTTTTTTTTTTTTGTGGTTGCCTAATTGTTTGTAAATCAAAAAGATATTTTGTCAAAATTTTCCTGAACTTTTCCACCCAAAAAACCTTCTCAAATATTGTTTTTCAATTCTAAATCCAAATTTCTATTCAGTTTTATCGTTTTGCTTTCTCTTTCGATTCCACCAAGGGAAAATGACTAAAGTGGATGTAATATGAATCAGATACGAAATATCTTTTCCGAAGAGATAAATGCAGAAAAGTTCCTGAGGTTTTAATTTTTAATACATAAACTTTCTGTAATTATCTTTGGTGTGATTTTATAACTCTCGTATAAGCTTAGATGACAAATAATTAGATTTTTTCTGTCCGAAAAATACAGTGAAACTCGTAATATAAGAGTCAATGCATTTAACTTTTAGGGTGAATTTGGATAATAGTTTCTTAATTCCCCTTTCATAAATAAGAACTTACAAATATAAAAACTGCATAAGCAGCATGACTATAAATCACAACATCTAATAACAAAAATATTTATTTGAAGACTTGTATTTGAACAAAATATTATTTGATTATCTGGATAATAATAGTACTATTCTTTTAGAGGCTGGTGGAATAATACTTACTTTTCATTGTACCAAAAGTATAAGTTAGTCGTAGGTGGAGGCTAGGCCAGACGGAGGAGAAACTTTACTCCATACTTTAGTAATAACAAATTTGGTAGGTAAGAAAGGAAACTATTTTTAGCTTTTTCTTTTTCTATGTTTAGTAGGCTTAAATATTTGCTTTGTAATAAATAAGGTATGAAAGAATCAAATTAGTCTGTTACTCCATGAAGTTATACATATATACATGTACATAGGATCCTAAGCAAAGAATTAAAAGGAAAATCCTAAAGATCTGCTATCAAATCTCAATACGTATTCCATCTGTGTATAGTACAAATAATATGTCGACTTTCATTTTTTATGTCTACATTCATTCTTTAACCCCCCCCCCCCTTT
>AWOL01S0117130.1:47473-68040 GCA_000715115.1 Nicotiana otophora
AGCAACTTGCTTTCCTTTGGCTTGCCGAGTTGATCTCTTGCCTTGCTTACGCGTTTTAGGAGGGGGAGCAGTAGTAGAGGACTTCCCTACACCTTTTCCTTTTCTAGCACCATCACAAGCCATTGCAACCTACAAGACAATCAACTTGAATGTGATAACTAATCAAGAGATCCACCTAAGGTTAAAGTGGAAGTCTAAGATGCCTCACAATAGTTACCTTACAAACACGCAAGTGTTGCACCAAAAAAGCAATGGTTACTCAAGACTTTCTCATGCCACAAAATTATATTCCAAAGTCACACCATACAAAGCAAGCAGTCGACTCGAACAATGAAACTTAGTATTATTGCAAGCAAGAAAAACACGACCCCCAATTACTACAACTATTACAATACACTAACCCATTCTAACAACATGGTACAACATATGCAATTCATATAAATGTTTGTGGGTAGGGTGGATACGGTATGGTAATCATTGAAAGCAAGCTTCGGGCTATGTCAAACTACCCCAAATACCCCACACTTAGCCCAAAATAGCATACGAAAATACTCGGCTACTCAGACTTCACCGGTGCATAATTTAGTCATTCAAGCAATTTATCGAGCATGTGGTGGGCATCAAGTGTGTTCATATTAATTCAACAATGGTGGAGCATATTTACCCTCCTAGATTTCAACGAATTAGAGTAAGGTATAGTTTACAACTCCCTGTAACATATTCACAAACAAATTTCACTAACCAATTTCGTTTACACAAATAACTAGCCACCATGTACTTCAAGTTCTAACTAAGAAACTGGGGGGAAAGTGGGGATTGGGGATTCGGATGGGGGAATGGGGTTGAGAGGATTAATAACTACAAAGAAAAAACAAAGAAGAAAATTAGAAAGGAAGAAACATACCTTTGTAGTGAGAGAGAGAGAGAGAGAGAGAGAAACGAGAGGAAGAGAGGGAGAAGCATGGGAGAGAGAAGGTAGAGAGAAAAAGAATTAGGGTGTTAGGGTTATTTTAATTTGATTTGGGAATGGGTAAGGGTTAGTAGGAGAGTGAAAGTGGGTATCGGGGTTAATTAAAGAGTAAAAAAGAAAATAAAAAAATACCTGGACCCAACCTAGCGTGTCGCGCTAGCTTAGTGTTGGCTGGGTAATTCTCGCATATTTTTTGCGCGCCAGGCAGCGCGACGTCGCTAGCCTGCACGCTATTTTTTTTTTGAATTCCCCGTTCTGCTCGAGCATTTTATACATCACTTACACAATCCACACCACTCTTACCTATGATTTCTACAACTACAAAGAACATAAGAACACTACTCTACTCTAGCTAAAAAGAGAAAAACTAATCTACGAAAGCAATAAAAATTGGGTTGCCTCCCAAAAAGCGCCCGATTTAATGTCGCAGCACGACGCATGGCCTGCTTACTCATCAGCGAGTATTACTTTGGAGTTCTGACGATCAATGATACCTCACCAATAGTGCTTGACCCTTTTTCCGTTTACCAAAAATTGTATTTCACCATTTAAAGTGTGCAGCTCGATTGCACCATATGGAATGACTTTCACCACCTCAAATGGACCTGACCACCTCGATTTTAATTTCCTAGGAAATAGCTTGAGCCTCGAATTGAAATATAGTACATTTTGTCCTGGTTCAAAGTGACAGGGCTCGATACGCCTGGCATGCCATCTTTTCGTTTTCTCCTTGTAAAGCTTAGCATTTTCATAGGAGTGCAGCCTGAACTCATCTAATTCATTCAACTGCAAGAGCCTCTTCTCACCTGTAGCTTCCAAGTCCATAAACAACTTCTTGACTGCCCAATACGCCTTATGTTCAAGTTCAAGTGTTCAACCAGCAAATGACATGTCTTCCCATACACAAGCTTGTACAGAGATGCCCCAATTGGTGTTTTGTATGCAGTTCTATATGCTCACAAGGCATCATCTAACTTTGAAGCCCAACCTTTCCTATTCACACTCACTATTTTCTCTAGTATTTGCTTTATCTCTTTGCTTGACATTTCAGCTTGTCTACTTATTTGCGGATGATGTGAAGTAGCAACTTTGTGACAGACCCCATATTTAGCTAGAAGATTATTCAACAACTGATTGCAGAAATGTGTTCCTTTAACACTAATCAAAGTACGTGGAGTCCCAAAACTCGAGAATATATTCTTATTCACAAAAGTGGCCACCACCTTGGCATCATTAGTCGGCAATGCAACAGCCTCCACCCATTTGGACACGTAGTCTACCACTAGCAAAATGTACTTGTTTCCCCTAGACAATGGGAATAATCCCATGAAGTCTATGCCCCACACATCAAAAATATCCACCTTTAGAATATTATTCAAAGGTATCTCATGCTTTCTCATGATAGTTCTTGTTCTCTGACATTGGTCGCACTTCTTAACAAATGCATGGGCATCCTTGTACAGTATTGGCCAATAGAACCCTGACTGCAACACTTTTGTAGCCATCTTATCGCCTCCATGATGGCCCCCATAAGGCGAGGCATGGTAGTTATACAACACTTGCTCCACCTCTTTTTCAAGAATGCATCTCCTCATCAATTGGTCAGCACACTATCTGTACAAGAATGGCTCATCCCAGTAGTAAAAATTTACATCATGTAAAAACCTCTTCCTGGCCTAAGATTGGATTTCAGGATGGAGAACTCCACTCACAAGGTAGTTCACATAATCTGCATACCACGGGGCAGGGTCATGTGTGATGGCAAAAAGTTGCTCGTCAGAGAATGTCACCTTAATTTGTCCATCTTCTTCGACGTGCTCATGACTTTTCAACTGCGACAGGTGGTCGGCCACTTGGTTTTATGTGCCTTTACGATCTCATATTTCTACATCAAATTCCTGCAACAACAAAACCAAGCGCATCAATCTAGCCTTGGATTCATTTTTCAAAAATAAATACATGATTGATGCATGGAGTAGCAATTTTAGAAAAATCTTTAGTAAAGCACCTATAAAAACCTTCGTGTCCCAAGAAACTCCGGACACCCTTTACAGAGATGGGTGTAGGCAATTTTGCAACATTTCAAGACTCTATGACCCAAAACGATACCCTCTTTCACCGTGAAGTTATATTTTTCCCAATTTAGCACCAAATTCGTTTCTTCACAACGTGCCAACACCTTGGCCAAATTCTTCAAGCAATCATCATAAGAAGACCCAAATACTAAAAAGCCATCCATGAAGAGTTCTACAAATTCCACTATATCAGTGAAAATAGCCACCATGCATCAGCATTAGTCAGTGCATTACAAACACCGAATGGAATTCGCTTAAAATTTAAAGTACCATAATGGTACGTGAAGTCATTTTCTCCTGATCCTCTAGGGCTATAACAATCTTATTGTACCCCGAATAATCATCGAGGAAGCAATGGTACTCATGCCCAGCCAACCTGTCCAACATCTGGTCAATGAATGGAAGTGGGAAGTGGTTTTTGCGGGTTACTTTGTTGAGCCTTCTATAGTCAATGCAAACTCTCTACCCCGTTACGGTGCGAGTAGGAATTAGCTCATTTTTCTCATTTTCTTATCCCGTCCTTTTTAGGCACACATTGTACTGGGCTCACCCAATTACTGTCAGAACTAGGGAAGATGATACGTGCATCAAGCCACTTAAATTACTTCCTTCTTCACGACCTCCTTCATAATGGGATTCAACCTCCTTTGTTGCTCAACATTGGGGCGGTGTCCATCTTTCATAAAAAATTTATGCATGCAAAACGAAGGACCGATTCTCTTAATATCAGCAATTGTCCACCCAATTGTTGTTTTGTGCTCAGGAAGCATCCTTAGCAGCTTTTCTTCTTGCAAATTGGTCAAGCTGGATGAAACAATCATTGGCAAAGTTTCAGCACTCCCCAAGTAGGCATAGCGCAAGTGCGCTGGGAGAGGCTTGAGCTCCAACTTCAGAGCTTCTTCAATAGACAGTTTAGGAGTGGTCAGAGTAATTGGTCGATCCAACTCCTCAAATCTCCCAAGCCCATAAACATACTTGCAAGTCATGTTAAGGACTTGCTCAATTTTTTCTACCAACTCATCTTCACATTCTTCTTCATCCCCCAATAAAGCCAGTTTAAAGGGTTCTGTAGGGCTCATATACGGCATCATCGAGGTCATATCATCTTCCACCATAGAAATCATGGATAATTCTTCATAGTGGACTGGCAGTTTAAGTGCTTTATAAACATGGAAAACCTCTACTCGATCACCCACTCGCATTGTCATATTGCCTTCACAAATATTGATAATAGCTCGGTCCGTGGCTAGGAATAGACGCCCGAAAATAAATGGGACTTCCTGATCAGGCTCATAGTCCAAGATAATAAAATCAGCAAGGAATATGAAAGAACCCACTCGGACTAACACATCTTTAATCATCCCTTCTAGACTAGCAAGGGAGCAATCCGCCAACTTTAAAATCACAGTAGTTGGTTTCGGCTCACCCAGCCCCAACTGCCTGAAGACCGATAGCGGCATCAAATTTATGTTTGCTCCAAGATCATACAAGGCTCGCCCGACTGTGCTTACCAATCAAAGTCTGGATAGTGAAACTACCTAGATCCTTCAACTTCTAAGGTAGATTGATTTGAATGCTTGAACTACATTCTTCAATGAGTTCCACAATCTCGAACTTAGCTAACCTTCTTTTATTTGCCACTATGTCTTTGATATATTTTGCATATTTAGGAACTTCCTGCAAGATGTCTACCAGCGGAATATTAATTTGCACCTACTTCAAGATATCAAAAAACTTCTTGTAAGCCGCATTATCCTTCACTTTCTACAATCTTTGAGGGAATGGAGGTGGTGGCTTCGCAACTTTTGGTTGTGGTTTCTTTGCCACTACCTCTTCAATTAGCTTCTCTGACTCATTTGCAGTTTCTACTTCTACTTCTGTGGTGGTTTGTTTTTCACTAAAAGTCACTTGTTTTCTCTTTTTCGATGGGAATTCTTCTAATTGTTACCAATTCATTAGTGACACAACAATAATAGAAGCCTTAAGATTAGCCTCAGTGTCGCTTGGAAGATCCCCAGTTAGCCGAGTATTTTGGGCACTAGCAAGTTTTCCCATTTATCGCTCTAAATTTCGAATAGCTGTTGAGTGGGCTACTGCTTGGGCCTGTTGGTTGGCCATCAATTTCTTTAGCATCTCCTCAATATGACTCATTGAGTTTGTTAGTTGTTCAGCCTGTGGTTGTCTCTATTCTGTTGAGGTGCTTGTATCCTGTACTGATTCTGAGTACCTTGATTTTCACCCCAAGAAAAGTTTGGGTAGTTTTTCCAGTTTGGATTATTGGTGTTCCCATAATAATTTGTCTGGCCTCAATTTTCATTACCTACAAAACATGCAAACTATGGATTTGTTGGGCAGAGATCGCTCGTGTGACCCTCTCCACATACTTCACAAAATGCCTGAACCTGCTGCACTGGCTGAGCTTGCTGCTTATTGATAACCAGGGTCATCTTATTTACTTGGTTGGCCAATGTGGCAACCTGCGCTGATAATGTAAAAACAATGTCCAACTCGAGGAACCCTGCGGATTTTTGAACTGTGTGTCTGCCCATCTCTGCATGCCAGTCAGGATTACTTTTGGAGAATTTGTTCAACAATGCATAAATCTCATCAAAGCTTTTCTCCAACACTTGACTTCCCGCTGCAGTGTCTACCACAATCTTGGTCTCTGAATGTAGCCCTTCTATGAAGGTATGAGCCAACACTTCATTAGTTTGGTTGTGATGAGGACAATCCCGAATCAGCCCCTTGAACCTCTCCTAAGCTAAATATAAGGACTTACCAGCCTTCTATTTAAATGCTACTATTTCACTTCTGATCTTTACAATTTTTTCTGACGGGAAGAACCGTGACAAAAGTTTTCTAGCCAAATCATTCCATGATGTAATGAGTTAGTCGGTTCCGATTTTAACCGTCCCTTTGCTTCGCCCAATAGAGGAATGGAAACAGTGTGAGCCTCACATAGTCTGGAGTGACTCCATTAGTGATATAAGTATCACTAATCTCCAAGAAGTTTAGAATATGTTGCTGAGGATCCTTATGTGGTAGATCCATAAATTGCCCGTTTGCATGTAGCAGCTAGATCATGCTCTATTTTAGCTCAATGTGTCTAGTGATTTTGGGCTTCACGATGATGGAGATGACATTAGCAATGATAGGCATCGCCACCTCTTGAACCACCATATGCTACTCGTCTGCCATGTCCATAGGTAGTTGCACAAGTACCTGAAGATTATTTGTGTCCCTTGCTTCTCTCAACCTCCTCTGAAATGTTCTCTCAGGTTCGAGGTCAAAGCCTTGAAGTCTATCTTAGCTCCTGACTCTTCGCATTCAAACAAAATTCCTGAGAGCAGAGCAACCAATAAAAATCATTAGACTTGATTCTGAGTATTCCCGCCTGTCACGCAAGTGATGCAGGTTCCACATTGCTTCCAGGTGACTCCTACACATAAAAGTACCACGAATGAAAATAAAGTATTATATTACACATACAAAATTTACGAAATATGAGTAAAATGCGAGACGATATGCATATAAATACACATACTTTAAGCCAAATATTAATATTCCTTTTGCCATAATATAAAAACTCCAAATAGTCCATTAATTCTTTGATACTCACAATGAGTAGTCAAACCAACAACTTGACTATCAATAGAATTTTTAATTTGTAAAAATAATCGTGCATCATCTCTCGTCCATGTTTTTTTTTAGTTCCATCTGTTGGGGTCTTGAACTAAATGGCCATCTTTCTCAACACTACGCAAATAAATCCTAATAGTCTTACTTTATTCTAAATAATTAGAACCATTTAATATATATTCTGTAATTTTGGACATAGTAGGAATAATGCCAATCACGGTAGTCTTGTTATCCCCCATCTTTAAGCAAACAGATTCTTTCAATGGCCAATAATGTAATTAAAGAGACCAAAATAATGTTTCTGGCAAGAAAAGGACTTAACATAAATGTAATACCAACCCAACAAATACCAACTCACAAAACAAGAAAAATTAGATGTAAGTATATTGTCCCACAAAATACTACAGAACCCCAGAAACAAATCAAACAGTAGAAGAACTCAAACCTGACCAATATTGGTTTTAACAATCTGGTCCGAGACTGTTTTTCACGAAAAGGAGGTTCTGTGATCAAAAGACAACCACCAATTGACCAAAAATATCAAGGTAATCTTAGAGAATAAAGTTGGACAAAGAATGGACCACACACGTGCCTCCACGTGTCTGCTGGAAAGTTTTGGTCAACTACGACGAGATATACACAACTCTGGCGAAGCCGCAACTATGACTTTGATATTATGTAATAGACAAGGTATGGAAGAATCAATTTGATATGTTATTCCGTGAAGTGATACATATATATACATGTACATAGGATCCTAACTATAAAATGAATTAAGAGGAAAATCCTAAAGATCTCTTATCAAATCTCAATACATATTTTTTATGTATAGTACAACCAATCTCTCTACAATCATTCTTTAGATCTAGGTCCATTCCTTATGAACTTATGTTCTTCCAATTGAAGGGAATATTTTTCTTTACCTAAAAGAGGAAAAATATTTTTCAATATTCTTTTTCAACCTTCCATACTCTATTCACCACCCCTACTATCCCACTCCACCCTACCCCACCCCTCCTCTACCCCCTACCCTTCGACCCCTTACCCATTCCTTCTTACATAGTGTTTGCCTAAATTACATATTATTTTTATAAAAAAAATCTATTCACTAACAAAACACGAAAAAATATTTTTCGAAAAAAAATTTCCGCTCACCTACCAAACATAAAAATATAAGTGATAAAATTATTTATTTTTCACGAAGAGTATTTTCTTTCGTATCAAACACACCTTAAAATGCCAATAAATCCCTCTTCGGGGGTCTATATTTCAATAGTGCATTATAGTGGTACACATTTCCTTCCCATCATATCCCCCACTTAAAATGACAAGCTCACCAACCCCATGAAATTGTCTTGTAGCCAAAAAAAAGAAACATGAATTAATGCTTGTAATAATTGAATGAATGCTTTTTTATTTCACTCACGTGTAAAACATATCGAGACCCAGTCTTTGTACTATATCTACTACAACAACAACAACCCAATATAATCCCACTAGTGGGGTCTGGGGAGGGTAGTGTGTACGCAGACCTTACCCCTACCCTGGGGTAGAGAGACTGTTTCCAATAGACCCTCGGCATCCTTCCCTCCAAGAACTCCCCACCTTGCTCTTGGGGTGACTTGTACTATATCTACTATTGTCATTAATTCTTTCCGCTGTATTTTTTGTTACTATATAATCAAAACTTGTACAATGCACCCTTATTTAAAAGAAACTTACCTGTTAAAAAAGAATCTAATTATTTGGGATTTGGTAGTTTGTGCTGAAGACAATATATTACAAAATACGAAGAAACATATCTATAATGCTTCGTATCAAGTCCAATATTATATGTTATTGTGTAGAGCTCTTTTATGGTCTTATAATTTAGTCTCACTTGACACACTTGTTTACCCCAAAATTAGGTAACAATTAAATTTATTTATGATTTTAAATGATATGTGGTTTAATTCAACACGAATAATTAAAAATAACAAATAAATGAATTAAAGACGAAATAAACGATCAAACCAATCGCAATGTTATGACCAAGTCTAATCCTAGGTTGAACAACGACCTCGCCCCCGATTGGACCCTCGGTTCGAACCCAGTTGTGAATGAAGAACAATAAAAGTGAGCAAAATTCTTAATAGTAGCTAAAAGATAAAAATAAACTTTTATTGTCTTGGACCGCGTGTTACAATATGACAGAAGAAATGAAAAATCTCCCATTAACATAGTAAGAGAGTTTCAGTCCTAGTAGAAGTCTAAAAAAGATAAAAATCTTCTTTTTCCGGTAATTGTTGATCCACGATTGACATCGAGTGAAATTTGCGCCGCGATATCCGGTTGAGGGCGAGTATCACAGCCCTCTATCTGTCGTGCACAACCGTTCACCGTGTCTCTCGAGGTCTATCACTTATACTTGGCCTCGGGTGCGTTGTTTTACCACATCCGATGACGGATACATCTCTTCATGGGTCTCGATACGAAGGGTCTCCAACCTCGATTACAATCCCGTGGATCCATGCTCTATGTCCGTTCTCTCATCGGGAAATTAGGGAAGACATCGCCCCCTAATTTTACCCGTACACAGATAATCCCTTCATTTTTTAGAGAGTAGGTTTACCGAAATGACGGGAAGCAATAGATAGACCTCTAGTCAACAGGACCGAGGCGATGGAGCATGTAGGTACATATGCTCTGTTACTGAGGAAACACTACCCATAGTCCGGGTGTACTGTAACTAGGAAAGCAGGGAGGTGGTCGTCCCTAGTCCCAACGACGACATCACCACTCACGCGGAGGGGTACTAAAGTGTTTACACTTATCCCTTCACGTTCGCCCCGATAGACCCCATAGTCCTCGACTTCTACGAGGTCTGCCTTGGGCAGATTCACACATCCTTCTGGAGGATCGTAATCTTCCTCCGACACTTCGTGAACAACATCGAAGCACCTAGGTTCACCTTCGACCATCTACTTTGTCTATACAATCCCCGAAACGTTTGAGGGGGTTGATCAAGCTCGTTCGCCGAGCAAGCAAGGCTCCGTTCTCGAGCATCGACGAGGAATGAGATCGAGGCTGGCAGGGGAGGTTTGTTCGGGTGAAAACTAAAGACCTCATCCCCTCCGAATTTTTACCATTCCCAGAGAAGTGGAATGCCTCCCATGAGTCCTTTCCATATCGAGTATTTGGTATTCCCTGTTATTCTTTTTCTAATTTCCGGTGTTTGTCGTTGTGCAGCAGTTGCCCAAGTTCCTAATGCAGCCCCCCGCTTCAAGAAGTGGATTGAGGGGATCTGCAAACAGATGTCGTACTCCGAGCGCGCATGGCGAAAGCTCCCGAAGAGCAAGTGGGAAGCTTGTTCCCATGGTGAAGCTCCTTCCCGAATGACTACCTTCATACTCTTAGTTTACATATCGCTAAGTCTTCTTCCTTCTTATAGGTTTGCCCAAGACCACCGAGCTCAGCCCGTTGGATGAGGACGAGGATCCGTCCTCGCTTGGCGAGCCCTTCACTTCGGTAAAGCCCGGGGTTGCCACAAAGGAGGAGAAAAAGAAGACTAAAAGGATGTCCTTGGGATCCCCGGATGCTGAAGCAAAGAAGAAGAAAGTGACCGTCCGGGTCTGGAAAATCCAAAAGAGCACCAGGTCCAGGGTACCAGACTCCGATTCTCTCTACCAGCTCAGGGATTATCCTGAGGACGACGACCTTTTTATTGCTCATGGGTCGACCCTTAACGAGGGGGAGCAGGAAGCGATCGGGAAAGATGACCACGAGGTTGATCCCCCTCTAGCTCAGGAACCAGAGGGAAAGACGGAGGTCGTGGCCTCTCGGGAAGCCTCTTCAGTACCGAAGGAGGTAGCCGGTGTCATTGACATCATGGAGATGCATCATATACTATGTCTATGCTCGAATAGGCTTAAGAAGGTAATGACAAATCAAACGAGACGGCATCGGGCCCAGATGATGCCCGCAACACATTCTTCGACGGCATGGACATGTCCGCGTTGGAGGACTTTTCCGGGCTTGGTCACCTAGAGGTCTCAAAAAAGGATGTTCCATTAGGGACGGTCGAGCCGAGCTCGAGCCCGAACCTAGTGAAGCATTTCCCCGACCCGAGTGTGGACCCCGACCGGAAGAGAACAGTCGTTCTTACTATCCCAGCAGACGCTCGAGTCATGTCCCCTCCGGTAGGCATAGCAGCTACCTTCGTTGCCTGATGGCTAATAAGGACCAGGAAAAGATGAACAACGTAGACACATCAAGCCTCTTCAATGAGGCGCAACAAGCACTAAACCGGGCAAGGTGTCTATTCTTCATACTTATTTGCGAATCTCATGAAAGCTTTCTTAGGTCCCTCTTGGATATCCACCAGCTCGAATTCGAGCTCAAAGAGCAAGTTCGGAAGAAAGACATGTACAGGGTTCTTAGTGAACAACAAGATGAGGCCCTCAAGGACCTCCCGATTTACTAAGCCGAGCTGGAAAAGGCCCAGAAGGAGGCCTCGACCTTGAAGCGGGAGCACGCCGACCTGGTCGAGAAGGTAAGGAAATTTATGGCTAAAAACGAGAACCTACTTGTGGTGACTAACAATGCAACTTAGCAGGTCCAAGAGAAGATAGACCTAATCGACCAGCTTCGGGCTGAGATGGATGAGGTCAAGGCTGCAACTGAGACGTGGAAGGGTAGGATGGACCTACTGGCTTCGGAAAAGGAGGCTGCAAAGGCGGAGCTAACATCGGCCAAGGACCAACTCCGTGTGGCAAAGAATAAGGCCTATAAGTGGTCCCATCTAAATGATGAACTTCGGGCACAACTCAACTCAGGCGTCACGGAATGGAATGCCCTCGGCCAAAAATATAATGTGCTGAGGACCAGGTTGGAGGCAACCTCTATTGATTCCTCTAACGTCAAGGAATTGCTGGCCCAATATAAGGCTGATGTAGAGATACACGATACCTGACTAAAGATGAAGACCGACTACGTAAAGTGGCTATCCCAGAAGGAGACCCTTGAGGAGGTCCGTGCCCGAGCTTTTAACCTGTTGGCAGAGATCGTAGAACCCAAGAGACTTGAGGACAAGGCAAAGGAACTCTATGAGCCTGAGGGTCCCGAAGGTTCCGGGGGTTACGATGTTTTCGACGGTTCTGGTGACGAGTCGAGCCTCGATGAAGACCAGGCGTAAATGCCTTAGTTATTTTTAGTTTTTCCTTATGTATTTTATTTTTTAGTTTATTTTGAGGCCGCTTTGTCATGCCTTTGTAAATATATTTTGGAATATATAAAATTTTCCCTTTTGGCAATACTGTGTCTTTACTTTCCAGCGTCTACTTGCAATTTTCTATTTGGTATCATTTCTAATGCCTTAGAATAAAATCAAATATGTAGTCTAAAACATCCATTTTTCGGAGGTCCGAATGGAGCCCGACTTCGATACAACTCCGGATTACTTATAGCTTCGAATCTTTTGTAAAATTGAAGGCCTTTAAGATTCTTAAGTGTATTAGACAATGTTTGTGCCGAGGGTAACCTTTTAACAGGGTATGATGTTTCGTAAGGGCCTTACTTTCTAAGTACGGACTTCGGACGTCTCCGAGCCATTTTTAGGATGGTCGTAGCCTTTCATATTTGGCACTGCCTAATAGGCTTGGTGCCTCCGGGATTCGGTAGCCCGGGTCGCCGAATGTTTATCGGTCGACAGTCCCCGAGTAAGGGTAGTATGTGGGCTTTAGGATCCAAGATCGAAGAAGTAAAATGCGCAGTAATAAAGTGTAAGGGAAGTAGAAATTTCTTTTATTGCTTAATATGCAAGGTACACGATCAGAGGTGCATAAACCTTGTGTTGTGGCTAGAGTGGACTATGTGGGCACGGTTTTCATGACCGTTTGACCCTTACAATGAATCCTAACCACCAAGCCCTAGCTTTGGACACTTAAAATTTTCTATTCCGTTGCTAAATATCTTAATCGATGGGTAATGGCCCCCAGTATTCGAGGCCAAACTTGTGAGGGCTCGGATACTGTTGATCTGAAGCAAACGATCATCGATTCCGGTTTAAGCCGGTATTCAAATCTAAGGTAGCACATTTTACTATTGCCTCGTTTAAAATTTTGCTGAAAAACATATTTCTGGACAAAACCGATTCAAGGAAAAACGAGTCCAACACGTGCTTTCAGACCTAATAGTCATAAACCTCCCCTAACCGAGTACCTGTATACGTTAGTCTGTAATATAACAAAATTAAAAGGGAATTAATTTTGTACCTTAGCAGTAGTATCGCTTTAAGTTTGCCACGTTCCAGTCGTTTGGTAGTTGTACACTGTTTCTCGCTTCGAGTTTATACGAGCCTTTGCTGGTTATTCTGACAACTCGATATGGTCCTTCCCAATTCGGGCCCAGATTTCCTTCGCTTAGGTTCGTGGCATGTAGTGTTGCCTTTCTTATTACCAAGTCCCCAGCTTAAAAGTGTTGGAGGTTGGCTCTTCGGTTGTAGTACCTTCTTACTCGCTACTTCTGGGCAGCCAACCGGACTAGGGCGGCCTCCCGTCTTTCGTCCAACAGTTCCAAGCTCGAGATCATGGCCTCGCCGTTTGACTCTTCAGTAGCATACTGGAACCTGAGGCTTGGTTCCCCTACCTCGACTGGTATTAAGGCTTCAGCTCCGTAGACCAGAGAAAATGGGGTGGCCCCGATGCTTGATTTCGAAGTCGTACGGTATGCCCATAGGACTTCGGGCAAGATTTCCTTCCATTTTCCTCTCGAGTCGGTCAATCTCTTTTGTAGGTTTTGGAGTATAGTTTTGTTCGTTGATTCCGCCTACCCGTTCCTAGTAGGGTGACAAGGCAATATAGTATCTTCTTGATCTTGTGATCTTCGAAAAACTTACTCACCTTGTTGTCGGTGAATTGTTTCCCGTTGTCGCAAACAATCTCGGCTGGTATACCAAATCGACAAATTATGTGATCCCAGATGAAGTCAATGACTTATTTCTCTCTCACCTTCTCGAATGCCTAAGCCTCGGCCCATTTGGAAAAATAATCGATCATGAATAGTATGATTGGAGCTTTATCGGATGCCTATAGAGGGAACCAACGATGTCCATCCCAATTTCATAAATAGCCACAAAGACAGGACCGAGTGGAGCATTTCTCTCGGTTGATGGATCACCGGGGCATGTCTCTGGAACTCGTCACATTTCCATACGAAGTCTTTCGCGTCCTTCTCCATTTTGGTCCAGTAGTAGTCGGCTCTGATTAGCTTCCGAACTAAAGATTCTGCCCCCGAATGGTTCCCGCAAATGCCCTCATGAACTTATCTCATGGCATACTTGGTCTCTCCTGGCCTTTAGCATCTGGCTAGTAGATCGAAGAAGGATCTCCTGAAAAATGCCCCTTCGACTAAGGCAGCCTTGGTGCGCAGGGCTCTTGATTCCTTGGGATCCGAAGGCAATTTTCCTGTCTTCAGGTAGTCTATGTATTTATTTCTCCAATCCCAAGTTAAACTTGTTAAGTTTACTTCGGCATGACCTTATTCTACCATAGATTTCATCAATTGTACAATTACCCCCGAGCTAAATTCATTGGAGTCGACAGTCGACCCCAAGTTGGCTAGTGCATCGGCCTCACTATTTTGATCTCGGGGTACATGTTGCAGGGTCTATTCCTTGAATTGGTGTAGGGTTACCTACAATTTGTGCAAGTACCTCTGCATCCGTTCCTCTTTTACTTCCAACATTCCGTTGACTTGATTTACTACGAGGAGGGAGTCGCATTTATCTTCGATCACTTCGGCCCCGAGGCTCTTAGCCAGTTCAAGACCTGCAATCATGGCTTCATACTCAGCTTCATTGTTAGTCAATTTTATAGTTCTGAAAGACTGCCTGATTACGCTTCTCACAGGTGGTTTTAACATGATACCGAGCCCGGACCCTTTCGCATTGGAGGCACCGTCCGTGAAAAGGGTCCAGATTCTATAATTAGTCCCTGGGGTAAGCAGTAATTCCTTTTTGACTTCGGGTATTAAGTCCGACGTAAATTTGGCCACGAAGTCTGCCAATTTCTACAGCCCATTTAGCCAATCGGCCCGAGATCTCAGGCTTATGCATGATATTCCTCAGCGGGTAAGAGGTTACGACACATATATGGTGGCATTGAAAGTACGGATTTAGCTTCCTAGAAGCGCTTAGCAAAGCGAGTGCTAACTTTTATAGGTGAGGATACCTCGATTTGGCATCGCGTAGAGTTCTACTGACATAGTAAATAGGAAATTATGTACTTTCTTCCTCCCGAACTAAGGCACCACTTACCGTTACCTCGGACACTGCCAAGTAGAGGTACAATTGTTCACCTGCCTTCGGAGTGTGCGGTAGAGGGGGGATCGACAGGTACCGTTTGAGTTCTTCCAAGGCTTGCTGGCATTCCGAGGTCCAGGAAAAGTTATTATTCTTCTTCAATAGTGAGTAGAATCGATGGCTCATATCCTAGGACCGCGAGATGAACCAGCCCAATGCGTCTATACACCCGGTCAGCCTTTGAAGTGCCTTGACATTGTCCACTATGGTGATATCCTCTACGGTCTTTATTTTGTCGGAGTTGATCTCTCTCCCCCGATTGGATACCATGAACCCGAGACTTGACCAACATATCGTCAATATAAACTACCATTGATTTCCCTATTTGTTCTTAGAACATAAGGTTTACTAGGCGTTGGTGGGTGGCACCGGCATTCATTAATCCAAACAGCATTATGTTATAGCAATAGGTGCCGAATGTGGTTATGAAAAAAGTCTTTTCTTGATCGTCCGGGTCCATCCGAATTTGGTTGTACACGGAGTAGGCAACAATAAAACTGAGTATCTCGTGCCCGCCCGTCGCGTCGATCATTCGGTCGATATTAGGCAAAGGGAAAGAATCCTTAGTGCATGCTTTGTTTAGGTCTTTATAATCCACACACATCCTAAGTTTATTTCCTTTTTTAGGTACTACGACTACGTTAGCTAGCCAATACGGGTATTTAACTTCTCGGATAAACCCTATTTTTAGAAGTTTGGATACCTCATCCTTGATGAATATGTGTTTGATCTCGGACTGTGGTCTCCTCTTTTTCTTAACCGGAAGGAACGTCTGTTCCAAACTCAACTTGTGAGTGGTTACCTCTGATAGGATCCTTGTCTTGTCAAGATGGGACCAAACAAAACAATCAGCATTAGCTTTAAGAAAATCAATAAGTTTTTCCATGAGCTTGGGGGTTAATCCCATACCAGGGTATACCTTTTGATTCGGTAGATGCTCGATTAATATTACTTGTTCCAACTCTTCAACCATTGATTTGGTGGCGTCGGTGTCATCAGGAGCTATGAATGATCTCGGGACGCCATAATTGTCCTCCTTGTCTGCTCCTCGTTCTTCCTATTTCTTCTATTCGGCCGAGGCCGGTATCAGTGATTTCTATTTAATCTCTTCCTTTTTGGTCGGTCCCGTGTTCCTTGACGTCAAAACCCCGGGCACTTGTATTACCTTATCGATAACAGCATCTCCATTGTGGCTCGTTGTTCTCCATAGACCATTTTGACTCCCCCTCATGTGGGAAATTTCAACGCCTGGTGCAAGGTCGAGGGTACCGCCCTTATGTTATGAACTCACAACCTTTCGAATAGAGCAGTATACCTCATGTCCCTTTCGATCACGTAGAACTTCGTTTCTTGGATTATCCCGTCAGTATTTACTGGCAAGGTTATCTCTCATTTAGTGGTCTCACATACCATGTTAAATCCGTTTAACACCCGCACTGCCGGTACGATTTAGTCCTGTAACCCCAATTGCTCCACGACCCTTGATCTGATAATGTTGGTCGAGCTACCTGGATCAATCAACACATGTTTAACTCAAGATTTATCGATAAGTACGGATATTACTAGTGCATCATTGTGAGGATATACGATGCCTTCGGCATCTTCATCGTTGAACAAAATGGCTCCCTCCGGAATATAATCTCGGGTGCATTTTTCCCTTGTAATAGACACTTTAGTGCGTTTTATCATAGGTCCTTGGGGAAGATCGACGCCTCTGATGATCATGTTATCACGTGCTGAGGCTCCTCTTGTTTGACCTGTTTGTTGGCGTCCTTATTCCTGAAGTAGTTTTTGGCTCGCTCACTCAAGAATTCTCAAAGATGCCCGTTGTTGAGTAACCTGGAAACTTCTTCTCTCAACTGTCGGCAATCTTTGGTCTTGTGACCATGAGTTCCGTGATACTTACACATCAAATTAGGATCTCTCTGGGTAGGGTCGGACTGCAATGGTCAGGGTCACTTGGTCTCTTTGATGCGCCCTATGGCTCACACGATGCCGGTAGCGTCCACGATGAAGTTGTACTCTGATAATCTCAGTGCTTCCCTACTTCCGAGCGGCCTGTCGAACCCATTTTTGTTCATCACACCTTGGCCACTAGGCCTTCGATCTCTTATATTCTCGTTCCTTACGGGGTGACGCCCGGATCTATTTCCCTTTTGGTCCGCGTTGTATGGTTGATACTGATCTCAGACCTGTCTTGGCTCATGATCAACGTCTCTCTTAAATCTAGCATCGGTGTTGATAGGGTAAACAGATATAGAAGGGTCCAAGTTGGTCATCCTTGACCCTGATCTTTGATTGGTACCTATTATGGACATCGTCCTAGGTTACCACGGGGTACTCTACCAAATTT
Organism: Nicotiana otophora; assembly: GCA_000715115.1. Lineage (NCBI taxonomy): Eukaryota > Viridiplantae > Streptophyta > Magnoliopsida > Solanales > Solanaceae > Nicotiana > Nicotiana otophora. The sequence continues at coordinate 64,849 of AWOL01S0117130.1, forward strand.
TGTTTTAGATGTTGAGAGGCTAAGGAACATTGGGGGTTGAGCCCCTAAGTAATTTCCTGAACGCCCAATCATCTGCAACCAGTGGTAGGTCCATCTGTTCCATCTGGAATCTTGACATGAACTCCCTGAGGATCTCGTTATCCCTTTTTTTTTACTTTGAAGAGATCCGACGTTTTGGTCTCGACCTTGATGGCCTTGGCATGGGCCTTTACGAAACATATGCAAGCATAGCAAATGAGTCAATGGAATTTGGGGTATGTTGTGATACCATATCATTGCTCCCTTGGACAAAGTCTCCCCAAACTTCTTTAATAATATCGACTCGATTTCATTGTCTTCAAAGTCGTTCCCTTTGATCGCGCATGTATAGGAGGTCACATGTTCATTAGGATCTGTGGTCCAATTGTATTTATGGATGTTGGGCATACGAAACCTCTTTGGGATCGGCTTTGGTGCCGCGCGCGGAGGAAAAGGCTTCTGGATACATTTCTTGGAGTCTAGCCCTTTCAATATCGGGGTGCTCCCGGCATCTGATCGATCCTGGAATTGTAAGTTCCCACCTTCTTGTCATTATCCTCAATGTTTTTCTCACCTGACTCCACCCATTTTATCAACGCTTTGAGCATTTTCATTACCTCAAGATTTACCCTGGGCTCGGCTTCACCCGATCTCTCGGTATTTTGTTTGTCTCTTCGGGTTCTTTCCCGGGATTGTTCGGGCTCGACCCTGTTGGGGCTTAGTTTTGATTCTGCAGTTCTGCTATTGCCGCATGTTGAGCCTGCAACATTTCAAAAATTAGCAGTAGGCTCACCCCATCACCTTCGCCTTCGGGCACTTGATGAGTTGTTGGTCGGGATCCCCCGCGAATACTATTTTCTCGATCAGTTGGCAAATTGATGTTGATGGCCACCTACGAGTTAGCATAGACCGGGTCGGAAGCTGGGAACCATTGGGGTCGGCAAGAGGCACATCGTTGCTGGGCACCAAAATATTATTTTTGTTGTGATGGCCAGATGAAGCGTCAACGTTCAAGTGAGTAAACTGAGAGTTTGACATTTTTGGACTGACCTGAAATTAAGATTTCAAATAACAAGCATAAAATAGGGTGTGTTATGGAGATTCATATCAACTCACCACTATTATCCTTAGCCCCACGGTGAGCGCCAAACTATTTACCTCAAAATTAGGTAATAATTAAATTTATCTGTAGTTTAAAAGATATGTGGTTTAATTCAACAAGAATAATTAAGAATAACGGATAAATAAATTAAAGACAAAATAAATGATCAAACCAATCAAAATGTTATGACCAAGCCTGATCTTAGGTTGAACAACTACGTCGTCCTCGATTGGACCCTCAGTTCGAACCCAGTTGTGAATGAAGAACAACAAGTGAGCAAAATTCTTAACAGTACCTAGAAGGTAAAAATAAACGTTTATTACCTTGGACCGCATGTTACAATGTGTCAGAAGAAATGAAAAACCTCCTCTTTATATAGTAGGAGAGTTTCAGTCCTTGTAAAAGTCTAAAAACTGTAAAAATCTTCTCTTTCCAGTAATTGTTGATCTACATTCGACATCGAGCGAGATTTGCTCTGTGAGATCCGATTGAGGGTGAGTATCACGGCCTTCTATCCGTCGTGCACAACCGTTCATTATTAAAAACCAAAATGTGGTTCTTTTGGACTCAAAGAACCAAAATATGTGGAAAATAAATATAGTGACCAAAATATATATAACGCCCTTTAAAAGGGCGCTATACCTTAACGACTGTTTACCCGTTAAGGTATAGCACCCTTTAAAAGGGTGTTATATATATAACCCCTTTCCTTACCGCACTATACATATTATGTGGGGCCACCAATAATTTTTCTAGGATTAAGTGACATAACAATAATTCAACTGTGTATAGAGCCCTTATTTAAAGCGCTATACCTAAAAATAATTGTACCCCCAGATTGGTTTTTGCCTTATTTAAAGAGGTTAAGGATTTTCTAAAAATCCATTCACAAATATTCTCAAGTCTTCTTAAATATTTCTTCATTAAGTTGTTTTGCATTTTGTCATAATAAGGGTTTTATTATATTGGGGGGGGTGAGGTTATGGTGGCAAATAACTCAGTAACCTATAGTTTATCTCCACAGTGTCATGTTAAGTTGCCACTTACAATGAAGTACGATACATTGGTATCGTTGTTATGTAAAAAATTGAGTGTGAGCAAATGTTTGGTGAATATTAAAGTAACCAGAAGATATCTGTACTTTATTACTCCGCAAGGGATTGCTTGTTATGCTGAGTTTAACGTCGAAGACGATGAAACTCTGAGAGATTTTTGAGGACTCCGGATGAACATCGGGAATATCTTGTGATAAAAATGTTGGAAATGTACGTCAAGGCAGAAGACATTTGCAATAATGAGGTTTCGCAAAGTAGGGATATCCCTCAATCATCGGGTGGTTATTTTGGAACAGTTTTGTCAAAGGGCAGGCTTTTTCCCGATAAAGCTTGCCTAACCAGGGCGGTGCTAATGTACAACGTAAAAAAGTGTCCTGAGATCACTGTATGCGAGTCATCTCCAGATGTATACAAGGTAGTCTGTCATAGATGTTTTATGGGTTGTAATTGGATACTGCGTGCGAGGAAGAAGAAAACAAATATGTGGGTTGTGGGTAAAACATTTGCACCCACAATTGTAAAATGGACACATTCAGTGGGAATCATTTTAACTTGAATGTTGACTTATTTTTTCTTGTCTTGATTCCACACATTGAAGCGTCCATAAGGTACAAGATCAAAGAGTGTATAACATCCGTCCACCAAGAATATGGGTGCACCATTACCAAAAGAAGGGTATTTCTCGAGCGCAAACGTGCGTTTGAAATTGTTTATGGTAACTGGGATAAGTCTTTTGCATCTCTACCCAGGTACATGGCTGCATTGCAATACTTTAACCCCGGGACTGTTGTTGAATGGAAGCTTGAGCGGAGTCCAGGAATACCAGAACATATATTCAAATATGTGTTTTGGGCATTTAAACAAGCAATTAATGATTTTATGCATTGCCGACTGGTAATATCCATAGACGGCACTCATGTCTATGGAAAGTATGATATTAATTTGTTGATCACCGTTGCAGTAGATGCTAATTGAAGTATATTTCCCTTAGCTTTTGCTATTTGTGCCAATGAAAGC
>AWOL01S0117138.1:0-28875 GCA_000715115.1 Nicotiana otophora
TGGACCATAGTGATCTTTAACTTGACTGTGATCGTTGTGGATTTTAGAGTCTATCCTCTTTTATAGTCTATTTGCATGAGAGGTGAGATGAATTCTTGTTGCTAGTCCAAGTACTTGAGTGAATAGTCTAGAACTTGCCCGAATGTATTTCAAGGCAAAATTCTAAGCATGCTTGGTTTCAAAAAATGATTGTAGGCTTTCCTTGGATCGTTTGAGCTTTCTGTTGCCACCCTATGATTGTTATCCCTATTCAACCCCTTTGAACCTTTTAGCCCTTCTCTGTTGGTAGCCATGCTACAAGTAATCCTTTCTTGTCATCCAAACCTTCCTTACATGTTTTCATTTATTCATGCCTTTATTTATTGTCTACCCTTTATTGTTATATGCTCTCACGTGTATTAGATAGATGCTTTTACTATTTCATGTCTTTACTTTCTTTATTTCCTTTACTTGTTTCCTGTTTTACTCTACTATATTACATCAGATTGCTTTGAAAAATTATGCATTTTAGTTCCCTTTTTATGTTATTATGCGAGATCGCCATATTTTGTTGTTACTGATATACAGGATAGGGTTGCACACCGCAATAATATTATTATATATGTGTGGATCGGGTTGCATGAGGCAACATTATTATTATATGTGTGGATCGGGTCGCATGCCGCAATAGTATTATTATATATATTGATCGGATTGCACGCCGCAATGATATTGGTATTGGTATGTAGATCGGGTTGCATGTCATAATGGAAAGGATGAATTGCAGTTATTATTGGTTGTTATATCCCCCTACCGTGTTGTATTGTAAGACTGTGATGTGATGACATTATGCGGCCCTTTGTCATTTAATTTCTTATTCTGTTTGTTATGTAGTTATTCATTTCACTTTCTCATTATTGCTTCTCTGCTTATTACTCTTATAGGTTTGTAGTGACTATCATGTTATAGCCTCATCACTACTTTGTCGAGGTTAGCCTCGATACTTACTGAGTACATGGGATGGTTGTACTCATACTATATTTCTATACTTCTTGTACATATCCCGATGTTGGTCCTAGCTGCGGTCAGAGGTGATTCTTAGACCTACTTTTTCCAGTAGACTTGAGGTAGTGCTGCTTGGCAATTGCAGACCTTGGAGTACCTTTTCAAACTTTATCTACGATTTAGTGCTCTACATAGTTTTATATTTTTATTTCAGGCTTGTATTTAGCACTATTAGTGGCTCATGTACTTGTGACACCAGTTTATGGGGATAGTCTTGGATAATGTTAGTTGTACCCCTATTATTCGTTTATGCTATTTCACTCTTTTATTATTTTAAATGCCTCTTTATTGTTAAACTGCTTTAGTTGTTGTGCTAATGTTGGCTTGCTTAGATATCAGATGTTAAGCGCCATCACAACCTTATGGTTGGGATTTTGTGTAACGACCCGATCAATAATTTTATATATTTGAGCCTCATTATCCCTTTTGAAGCTTCCAGTATGTGTATTTGTGGTTTTATAACTTTTCGGGATGGTTGGTTTTGTTTCTGTGAGATTTTGGATTGATTTTGGAACAATGGGTCACCTAGTTTGGATGCTTAAGTTGGAAATATTAACCGAGGTTTAAATTTTGTGAAAACGACCCTAGAACAATAGGTTCGTATGGAGATTTTGAACTTAGGAGTATGTCGGGAATTGAATTTCGAGGTTCCTAAGGTGATTCGGCTTTTTGCCGAAAGTTGGCAATTTGAAGGTGTTGAAATTTCCTAAGAATCATGGGTTGACTTTATTGTTATCATGTTTGGATTTGGTTTCGTGACTTGGATTAGGTCCATTTTGTCATCTGGAACATGTACGCAAAGTTTGGTGTCATTCCGAGTTGGTTTGGTGGGAATCAGATGCTTGGTTGTGATTTTAGCGATTGTTGAGTTTCATTGTGAATTCTATATGTTTTGGTGTCCGATTCGTGATTTTTGGATTATCTATTGGTGTTTTGAGTTTGAGAGCAAGTCCATATGATATTCTTTGACTTACATGGATGTTCGGTGTGGATCCCCTAGGGCTCGGGTGAGTTTCGGGCGTATTTCAGAATGGTTTGCACTTGATTCATATCTGCTGGTGTGCTGATGATGCGTTTATCACAAATACGAGCACTAGTTCACATTTCCCAATAGCGCATTTATGAAGGGGGCAATGGATGGCAGGCTTCGCAAATCGCAAATACGAAGTGGGATTGGGCTGAACAAATATTGGGATTTCGGGACTTAGTCTCATTTTATCACGTTTTTGAGCCCTAAACTCGGTGGGAGGCGATATTAGGAGAAGATTTTCATACAACTCTGTTTGGTAAGTGATTTTGACTAAATTTTGATTATATAACATGATTTTTATGAAATTTAACATCTGATTCATGATATTTGAATAGAAAGTTTGGGGGAGGGGGGGAGGGGTTGACTATGTTTTAAAAAAATAAAATTTGAGATTTGAGAGTCGAATTGAACTAGAATTTAAAAACCAAATACATATATGGACTCATGAGATTATGAGTAGTTGAGATCTACCCTTCAGCTCGATTTTCGATCGGGCGGGCTCAAGGTTGACTTTTGAGAAATTGTGTAAAGATCTTAATTTTATTAATTGAAATTAGTTTCTCTTGTGGTTTTTTCTATTATTAAGTCGCCTCTGGCTAGATTTGAACCGAGCATAGGTGAATTAAAGGAAAAGCTTTTTTATATTATTGAATTGGTCTAATTCAGGTAAGTATCTTGCCTAACTTTGTGTGGGGAAATTACCCCTTAGGATTTGGTATTATTCGAGATGTTTATGCTATGTGAAACAACATGTACATAAGGTGACGAGTGTGTACACGGGAGTATGTGTGGTAATTGAATGGATTAGACCATATGATATTAATATGCCTTGAATTTGAGTTGTATGTTATATGAAGCACGTTTTATTATTGATTCACTCCTCGCACCCCTGTGTTATTGTTATGATTCTTGTATTTATTGTTGTTGAACCGTGGGCTATATATTGTTGTGGCTTTGGTATTATTGTTTGGGCAATATTGTGGCGTATGTGCATGTGTGGTGCGGGTTGGTTGTTGTGTTGTGAATGAGATCCGCATGTGGCAGCATAAGGGTGGTGTGTATTGATGCGCATGTGGCAAGATAGGGGGGCTTATGTGCGCGTTGAAAGTAAGGGGAATACTTCATTGTGATGCGCACACAACGAGATAGGGGGGCTTATGTGCGTGTAGGTATGTAAGGGGAAATATTTCATTGTGAAGCTCACGCCGTGACATAAGGGTGATTTTTTCATTATGTTGTGTGGTATTTCAGGGTGATTCTCGATGTTACTTATGTGATAGAACAAATGTCTTAAATATATCCTTGTTTTCCTTAATTGATTCCACTTTGTGATTTATGTGTTATTGGTTAATTTACCGTGTTATCACATGCCCTATTCATTGTTGATATTTATTCTATTATGCTTTTCTGTTATCTATTGTATATTGATATTCTACATATGTCATTTGTCTAGTGAGTGTCTTGACTTGAGCCTCGTCACTACTCCACCGAGGTTACTCTTGATACTTACTGGATATCAATTATGGTGTACTCATATTACGCTTCTGCATATTTTTATGCAGATCCAGGTACCTTGGATCGTGCTGGTTGCTAGAGAGTCGAGCTAGAGTTGTGGAGACTTCAAGGTATGCATGTTGTTCTGTTCGCATGCCTCAGCCTCACCTTCTATTGTTTCTTTATTGTTGTTTATGTATTCCAAATAGTGATGTACACTTTGAGACTTATTATGTACTTTTTGCAGAGCTTATGACTCTGTATTACCGTGTTTTGGGATGTATGACTGTTGAATTTAGCATTTTCAAGTTTTATTTGATATTTAAGTTGTCTTATTCTATTGATCTCATAATGTGATTGGCTTAATTTGTCTTAGAGACTAGGTGCCATCACAATCCTTAAGGTGGATTTTGGGTCGTGACAAGTTGGTATCAAAGTCTAGGTTCATAGGTTATATGAGTCATAATCATGTTTAGTAGAGTCTTGCGGATCGGTAAGGAGACGTCAGTACTCTTTTTTGAGAAGCTATGGAACTATTAGAAAATTCCACTTCTTTCATTCCTTATCGTGCAAATTTATTGATTTCAGAATTTGAGCTTTTGTCTTTCTATTCTCTCACAGATGGTGAGGACATGAGCATCGATTACTGATGATGCTATCCCTAAGGCTGGTGTTGCTAGGGGCCGTTGTAGAGGCAGAGGCAGAGGCCGAAGTGGTGCACGTGCTATAGCTAGAGCATCTGCGAGAGCGGCAGTTGAGAAGCCACCAGTAGATCCAGATGGGGAGTATGCACTGGAGGCGCCTTTTGCTACACCTGGACTTTAGCGCACTTCCTGAGCATGTTTTGTACCTTTCCTCAGGCAGGGTTGATCCCAGTTGCACCGGCCACTTCTCAGGCTAGGGGAGGAGCTTAGACTCCTGCTGCTTGTACTCCAGAGCAATGAGCTCATGTTGATCAGGCTCAAGGTGTTATGCTGGTGCAACCCGTGATCGCAGTTCAGCCTGAGGTCAGGCTAGTGGCATTAGAGGAAGAGCAGAAGAGGTTATAGAGGTTCAAGAAGTATCATCCTCCTACTTTTTGTGGCACAACTTCTGAGGATACATAGGGTTTCCTAGACTACTATCACCATATTTTGCGCACTATGGGCATAGTGGAGTTGAGCGGGGTCGACCTTATTACTTTCCAGCTAACGGGGCTGGCATATATATGGTGGAAGACTTATGAAGAGAGTAGGACTACTGACGTAACACCACTTAGTGGGGCTTAGTTCACTAATCTCTTTTTGAGTGATTTCATTCCACAGACCCTCAGGGATTCGTTACGCATCGAGTTCGAGCAGTTGTGACATGTGACTATGATTGTGTCTGAGTATGCTATGAGGTGTACTTAGTTATCTTGTGTTGAACCTGCTTTGGTTTCCACTGTTAGAGAGTCCGCAAATTTATTGAGGGACTTAGTTATGGTCTCAGATTTGGGATAGCAAGGGAGGTAGAGACTGATACTCCATTTTAGCAGGTTGTGGAGATCGCTAGGAGGTTTGAGAGTATCTGTGGCTAGGAGAGGGAGGATAGGGAGGCCAAGAGGCCTCGAGATTTTGAAGGATTTATTGGTTCCCGCTCCATAGTTTCATCTCGTCATGGAAGAGGTTATATCAGTCGACTAATTCAGTCTACACTTTAGATTACTCACAGTGCTCCAGTTATTCAGGGACCTCAGAGTGCTCATTTTGGATAGCCATCTTCTAGTGCACCACCTGGGCGGGGTTCATACAACGGTTATTCTAGTCACCCGAGTTAGACTCAGTACCAGCAGCTACGCCCACAGAGAGGTTATTTTGATTGTGGTGATACTAGGCACATGGTGAGGGATTGTCTCAGGCTTCATAGGGGTGGACCTTTGCATGTTACTCATGATATGGTTTCTGGTCCAGTTTCTACTCTACTTGCACAGCTAGCTATGCGTGGAGGACAGACGGGTAGAGGACATCTTAGAGAGAGAGGCGAGGCCTGTTGTTATGCTTTTCCTGGTAGGACTAAGACTATTACATCAGATGTTGTCATCACAGGTATCATTCCTGTCTATCAAAAGAAGGCATTAGTTTTGTTTTATCCGGGCGCCACTTAGTTGTGTGTGTCATCCTATTTTTCTTCATATTTGGATATGTCTCATGATTCTTTGAGTACCCCTATTTATGTGTCTACGTCTGTCGGGGATTCTATTATGGTAGACTGTGTCTATCGTTCTTGTTTGGTAACTATCGGGAGTTATGAGACTAGGGTTAACCTTTTGTTACTTAATATGGTGGATTTTGATATTATATTGGATTGGTAGTCACCCTATCATGCTATTCTTGATTATCATGCTAAGACCGTGATGTTGGCTATGCTGGGTTGTTGAGGTTGGAGTGAAGAGGTTAATTGGGTTTTGTTGCTAGTAGGGTGGTGTCTTTTCTTAGGTCACAACGGATGGTTGAGAAGGGGTGTTTGGTATACTTGGCCTTTGTGAGGGATGTTAGGGCTGATACTCCTACCATTGAGCCAGTTCTGGTAGTGAGATTGTTTCCAAATGTGTTTCCTTTAGACCTAGCGGACATGCAACCCAATAGGGATATTGACTTGGTGCCGGACACTCAACCCATATTTATTCCACCATATCGCATGGCAACAGTTGAGTTAAAAGAATTAAAGGAGTAGCTTCAGGAGTTGCTTGATAAGGGTTTTATCAAATAGTGTGTCTCACCTTGGGGTGCTCCAGTTTTATTTGTGAAGAAGAAAGACGGCTCTATGAGGATATGTATTAACTATAGGCACCTGAACAAGGTTACTGTCAAGTACAAGTACCCACTACCATATATTGATGATTTATTTGATCAACATCAGGGTTCTAGGGGATTCTCGAAGATTGATTTGAGATCGGTTTTCCATCAATTGAAGATCTGGGCTTCATATATTCTAAAGATGGCTTTCAAGACACGCTATGGTCACTATAAGTTCATGATGATGTCTTTTGGGTTGATCAATTCCCCAACAACCTTTATGCACATGATGATATATTGGTGTATTCTCGTAGCAAAGAGAAGTATGAGCAGCACTTGGGGATCGTGCTCCAGACTTTGAGGGAGAAGAAGCTTTATGCTAAATTCTACAAGTGCGGGTTTTGGATTGATTCAATGGCATTCTTGGGCTACGTGGTGTCAAATGAGGGGATTAAGGTGGATCTGAAGAAGATTGAGGCAGTTCAGAGTTGGCCCAAACCGTCTACTACTACTGAGATCCAAAGATTTCTAGGCTTGTCTGGGTGTTATCACCGTTTTGTGGAGCGTTTTTCATCCATTATAACTCCTTTGACTAGATTGACTCAGAAGGGTGATCTATTCAGGTGGTCTGACGAGTGTGAGGAGAGTTTTTAAAAGCTCAAGACTTCCTTTCCTATACCAGCAGTTATGGTTTTGCCTTCAACATCGTGTTCTTATATAGTTTATTATGATGCTTCACGAATTGACATTGGGTGTATGCTGATGTAGGAGGGTAGAGTGACTGCTTATGCTTCACGCCAATTAAAGCCCCATGAAAAGAACTACCAGTCAATGATTTGGAGTTGGTATCCATTGTTCACGTGCTTAAGATTCTGAGGCACTACCTCTACGACATGTAGTGTGAGGTGTTCACGGATCATATGAGTCAATATCACTTATTCAAATAAAAGTATCTGAACTTGCGGCAACATAGGTGGTTAGAGCAACTGAAGGACTATGATATCACTATTCTTTATCATCAGGGAAAGGCCAGTGTGGTGGCTGATGCTTTGAGTAGGAAGGCTGGGAGCATTAAAAGTCTTGCTTTTATTCTAGTTGGGAGAGGCGGTTATGTTTGGATGCTCATGATTTGACCAATAAGTTCGTGAGGTTGGATGTTTCAGAGCCTAGCCGGGTTCTTGCTTGTGTGGTTTCACGGTCTTCTTTGTTTGAGCTCATCAAGGCACGTCAGTATGATGATCCCCACTCTTTTGGACTTAAGACACGGTGCAACACGGTGATGCCAAGGAGGTGACTATTGATGATGATGGGGTATTAAGGCTTCAAGGCCGAATTTGTGTGCCCAATGTGGATGGGTTCTGGGTGTTGATACTTGAGGAGGCCCATAGTTCATATTCCATTTAACCAAGCACCGTGAAGATGTACCACGATTTGAAACAACATTACTGGTGGAGAAGAATGAAGAAATATATTGTGGAGTATATGGCTCGGTGTTTGAATTGTTAGTATGTTAAGTACGAGCATCAGAGACCAAGTGTATTACTTTAAAGGCTTTATATCCTGGAGTGTAAGTGGGAGTGCATTACTATGGATTTTGTAGTTAGACTTCCATAGACCATGAGGAAATTTTATGTAGTGTGGGTCATTGCGGACAGACTGACCAAGTTTGCACACTTCATTCCAGTCATGACTACCTACTCTTCAGAGCAACTGACTTGATTTATCTTGGTGAGATTGTTCCCCTTCATGGTNGATTGTTTCCAAATGTGTTTCCTTTAGACCTAGCGGACATGCAACCCAATAGGGATATTGACTTGGTGCCGGACACTCAACCCATATTTATTCCACCATATCGCATGGCAACAGTTGAGTTAAAAGAATTAAAGGAGTAGCTTCAGGAGTTGCTTGATAAGGGTTTTATCAAACAGTGTGTGTCACCTTGGGGTGCTTCAGTTTTATTTGTGAAGAAGAAAGACGGCTCTATGAGGATATGTATTAACTATAGGCACCTGAACAAGGTTATTGTCAAGTACAAGTACCCACTACCATATATTGATGATTTATTTGATCAACATCAAGGTTCTAGGGGATTCTCGAAGATTGATTTGAGATCGGTTTTCCATCAATTGAAGATCTGGGCTTCATATATTCTGAAGACGGCTTTCAAGACACGCTATGGTCACTATAAGTTCATGATGATGTCTTTTGGATCGATCAATTCCCCAACAACCTTTATGCACATGATGATATATTGGTGTATCTCGTAGCAAAGAGAAGTATGAGCAGCACTTGGGGATCGTGCTCCAGACTTTGAGGGAGAAGAAGCTTTATGCTAAATTCTATAAGTGCGGGTTTTGGATTGATTCAATGGCATTCTTGGGCTACGTGGTGTCCAATGAGGGGATTAAGGTGGATCTGAAGAAGATTGAGGCAGTTCAGAGTTGGCCCAAACCGTCTACTACTACTGAGATCTGAAGATTTCTAGGCTTGTCTGGGTGTTATCACCGTTTTGTGGAGCGTTTTTCATCCATTATAGCTCCTTTGACTAGATTGACTCAGAAGGGTGATCCATTCAGGTGGTCTGACGAGTGTGAGGAGAGTTTTCAAAAGCTCAAGAATTCCTTTCCTATACCAGCAGTTATGGTTTTGCCTTCAACATCGTGTTCTTATATAGTTTATTATGACGAGTGTGAGGAGAATTTCACCAATAAGTTCGTAAGGTTGGATGTTTCAGAGCCTAGCCAGGTTCTTGCTTGTGTGGTTTCACGGTCTTCTTTGTTTGAGCTCATCAAGGAACGTCAGTATGATGATCCCCACTCTTTTGGACTTAAGACACGGTGCAACACGGTGATGACAAGGAGGTGACTATTGATGATGATGGGGTATTAAGGCTTCAAGGCCGAATTTGTGTGCCCAATGTGGATGGGTTCTGGGTGTTGATACTTGAGGAGGCCCATAGTTCATATTCCATTTAACCAAGCACCGTGAAGATGTACCACGATTTGAAACAACATTACTGGTGGAGAAGAATGAAGAAAGATATTGTGGAGTATATGGCTCGGTGTTTGAATTGTTAGTATGTTAAGTACGAGCATCAGAGACCAAGTGTATTACTTTAAAGGCTTTATATCCTGGAGTGTAAGTGGGAGTGCATTACTATGGATTTTGTAGTTAGACTTCCATAGACCATGAGGAAATTTTATGTAGTGTGGGTCATTGCGGACAGACTGACCAAGTTTGCACACTTCATTCCAGTCATGACTACCTACTCTTCAGAGCAACTGACTTGATTTATCTTGGTGAGATTGTTCCCCTTCATGGTATGCCGGTGTCTATTATCTCGTATCAAGGAATGCAATTCACATTACATTTTTAGTGAGCCATGCAATGTGAGTTGGGCACATAGGTCGATCTGAGTACGACATTGCATCCATAGGCGGAAAGGCAGTCTAAGCGCACTATTAAGATCTTGGAGGACATGTTTCGTGTATGTGTCATTGATTTCGGGATCTCATGGTACTAGTTTCTGCCGTTAAGAGAGTTTGCCTACAACAACAACTATCAGTCGAGCATTTAGATGGCTCCTTATGAGGCCTTATATATGAGGTAATGTCTTTATCTAGTTGGTTGGTTTGAGCCGAGGAATGCTAGGTTGTTGGGCACTGATCTGGCTTGAGATGCCTTAGAGAAGGTAAAGTTGATTCAGGATCGGCTTCATACAACATAGTCAAGGAAGAAGAGTTATGTGGATATGAGGGCTCATGATGTGAAATTCATGGTGGGTGAGAGGTTTCTACTCGGATTTTTACCCATGAAGGGTGTGATGTAGTTCGAGAAGAAGGGCAAATTGAGCCCTCGGTATATTGGTACTCTTGAGGTTCTTGAGACAGTGGGTAGGGTGGCCTACAAACTTGCATTACCACCCAGCTTATCGGGGGTTCACCCGGTGTTCCATGTTTCCGTGCTCTGGAAGTATTATGGTGATCTGTCACATGTGTTAGATTTTAGCTCGATGTAATTGGACAAGGATTTGATCTATGTTGGGGAGCCGATGGCTATTTTGGACAAGCAGGTCCAAAAGTTGAGGTCGAAGAATATTGCATCGGTGAATATTCAATGGAGTGGTCAATAGGTCGAGAAGGCGACTTAGGAGACTGATCATGATATACGGAGCCGATATCCTCACCTTTTTGGCACTTCAGGTATGTCTCTACACTCGTTCGAGGATGAACGCTTGTTTAAAAGGGGGAGAATGTAACGACATGACCGATCGTTTTGTGTATTTGAGCCCAGTTTTTCCTTTTGAAGCTTGCCATATGTGTATTAGTAGTTTTATGACTTGCAGGGATAGTTGGTTTCGTTTCGGGGAGGTTTTGGATTGTGTTGGAACAATTGGTTCCTAGTTTGGAAGCTTAAGTCGGAAATATTGATCGAGGTTTAAATTTTGTAAAAATGGCCCCGGAATGGTATTTTTATGATTTCAATAGATTCGTATGGTGATTTTGGACTTAGGCGTATGCTCGGAATTAAATTCGGAGGTTCTTAGGTTGATTCAGCGCTTTTCACCGAATGTAGGCAATTTGAAGCTTTAGAAATTTCTTAAGTTTGACATGGGTTGAATTTATGGTTATCGGGTTCGAATTTTGGTTTCGGTACTTGGATAATGTCTGTTTTGTCATCTGGAACTTATACGCAAAGTTTGGTGTCGTTCTGAGTTGGTTTGGTAGGAATCAGATGCTTGGTTGTGATTTTAGCGATTGTTGAGTTTCATTGTGAATTCTATGTGTTTTGGCGGTCCGATTCATGATTTACGGAACTTATCTTGGTGTTATGAGTTTGCGAGTGAGTTCGTATGATGTTTTTAGACTTATGTGATAGTCGGTGTGGAACCCCTAGACTTCGGTTGAGTTTCGGACGTGTTTCAGAATGATTTGCACTTGATTCTTATCTGCTGGTGTGCTGGTGCAGCAGTTATCGCAAATGCAAGCACCAGCTCACATTTGCTAATAGCGCATTTTCAAAAGAAATACCGCATTTGTGAAGGGGTCAGTGGATGGAAGGCTTCGTATTTGCGAAGCCTTCCTCACAAATGCGAAGTGGGATTGGGCTGGGGGTAGGTCGCTTTTGCAACCACTTGGCTGATTTTGCGAAGGGGACTGACTTGGCAAAGGCAAAGTCAGGGTCAATTTTGTGACATTTCCTGAGATTAGCAGGCGTCACTTTTGCGATCAAATGCTCGCATTCGCGACATCCACAGTTGAACAAATATTGGTATTTCGGGACTCAGTCTCATTTTATCACATTTGTTTATCCCTAAACTTGGTGGGAGGCAATTTTAGGAGACGATTTTCATACAAAGCTATTGGGTAAGTGATGTTTACTCAATTTTGATTATATAACATGATTGTTTAAGCATTTTAACATCTAATTCATGAGATTTGAAGAGAAACTTTGGGGATTTTAGACTATGTTATAAAAAATGAACATTTGAGATTTGAGAGTCGTATTCGACTTGAATTTGAAAACCAAACACATATATGGATTTGTTTGATTATGGGTAGTCGAGATCTACCCTTCGACTCAGGTTTTGATGAGGCGTGCCCGGGGTTAACTTTTGTTGACTTTTTGGAAAATTGTGTAAATATCTTAACTTTATTAATCAAAATTAGTTTCTCTTGCATTATTTGCTATTATTAAGTCATTGTTTTCTAGATTTGAGCCGAGTGGAGGTGATTTTTAAAGGAAAAGAATTTTTAGAGTATTTAATTGGCCTAATTGAGGTAAGTATCTTGCCTAATTGAAATGTTTGTGCTATGTGAAACAACATGTACATAAGGTGACAAGTGTGTACATGGGTGTATGTGTGCTAATTGACTGGATTAGACCTTAGGCATTCAAATGCCTTAAATTGGAGTTGTTTTTTTATATGAATCACGTTGTATTGTTGATTCACTCCTCGCACCCTTGTGTTATTATTGTGATTCTTGTACATAATGTTGTTGAGCCATGTACTATATATTGTTGTGGATTTGGTATTGTTGTTTGAGCAACGTTGTGGTACATATGCACGTGTGGTGCGAGTTGATTTTAGTGTTGTGACCAAGATGCGGATGCAACAATATAAGGGTGGTGTGTATTTATTCTCCTGCAGAGAGATGGGGGGCTTATGCGCATGTTGCAAGTATGGGGAATACTTCATTGTGATGCGCGCACAACGAGATAAGGGGGCTTGTATGTGTGTAGCTATATAAGGGGAAATATTTCATTGTGAAGCTCACGCGACGACATAAGAGTGATTTGTTGATTATGTTGTGTGGTATTTCAGGGCCATTCTCGTTGGTACTTATGTGTTGGAATGATTTGAGGTTTTGGACATATCCTTGTATTCCTTAATTGATTCCACTTTGTTATTTATGAGTTCTTAGTTAATTTACCGTGTTATCACAAGCCCTATTCTATGTTGATATTTTTCTATTATCCTTTCTCGTTATCGATTTTATATTGGTATTCTCCATAGGTTATTTGTCTAGTGAGAGTCTTGACTTGAGCCTCATTACAACTTCACCGAGGTTAGTCTTGATACTTAGTGGGTACCGATTGTGGTGTACTCACACTATTCTTCAGCATATATTTGCGTAGATCCAGGTACGTTGGATCGTGTTGGTCGCTAGAGAGTCTAGCCATAGTTGTGGAGACTTCAAGGTATACCTGTTGTTCCACTCGTAGGCCTCAGATTCACCTTTGTTTGTTTCTTTTTTAGTGTTTATGTATTCCAAACAGTGATGTACACGTTGAGGCTTATTATGTACTTCTTGTAGATCTTATGACTATGTATTATTGGGTCATTCTCGATGTTACTTATGTGTTGGAATGATTTGATGTTTTGAACATATCCTTGTTTTCCTTAATTGATTCCACTTTGTGATTTACGAGTTGTTAGTTACTTTACCATGTTATCACATGCCCTATTCTTTGTTGCTATTTTTTCTATTATGCTTTCTCGTTATCGATTTTATATTGGTATTCTCTATAGGTTATTTGTCTAGTGAGTGTCTTGACTTGAGCCTCATCACAAATTCACTGAGGTTAGTCTTGATACTTAGTGGGTACCGATTGTGGTATACTCACACTATGCTTCTGCTTATTTTTGCGTAGATCCAGGTACGTCGGATAGTGTTGGTCGCTAGCGAGTCGAGCCAAAGTTATGGAGACTTCAAGGTATACCTGTTGTTCCACTCGTAGGCCTCAGAGTCACCTTCTATTGTTTCTTTTTTAGTGTTTATTTATCCAAACAGTGATGTATACTTTGAGACTTATTATGTACTTCTTGTAGAGCTTATGACTATGTATTATTGGGTCATTCTCGTGTTACTTATGTATTGGAATGATTTGATGTTTTGAACATATCCTTGTTTTCCTTAATTGATTCCACTTTATGATTTACAAGTTGTTAGTTAATTTACCGTGTTATCACATGCCCTATTCTTTGTTGATTATTTTTCTATTATGCTTTCTCGTTATCGATTTTATATTGGTATTCTCCATAGGTTATTTGTCTAGTGAGTGTCTTGACTTAAGCCCCGTCACTACTTAACCGAGGTTAGTCTTGATACTTACTGGGTACCGGTTATGGTGTACTCACACTATACTTTTGCACATTTTTGCATAGATCCAGGTACCTCGGATCGTGTTGGTTGCTAGAGAGTCAAGCCAGAGTTGTGGAGACTTCAAGGTATATCTGTTGTTCCGCTCGTAGTCCTCAAAGTCACCTTCTATTTTTCCTTTTTAGTGTTTATGTATTCCAAACAGTGATGTACACTTTGAGACTTATTATGTACTTCTTGTTGAGCTTATGACTATGTATTACTGGGTTTTGGTACGTCTGAGTGTTGAATTCATTTTACGGCTATGTTATGGCATTTTCCAGTTTTATTTGTTAGTTAANAGAGCTTATGACTATGTATTACTGGTTTTTGGTACGTCTGACTGTTGAATTCATTTTACGGCTATGTTATGGCATTTTCCAGTTTTATTTGTTAGTTAAGTTGTCTTATTCTATTGATCTCATCATTTGATAGGCTTACTAAGTCTTAGAGACTAGGTGCCATCACGATACTTAAGGTGAGATTTTGGGTCGTGATATTTTTTGTCGTGACAAGTTGGTATCAGAGTCATAGGTTGCATAGTTCTCACGAGTTATTAGCAAATTTAGTAGAGTCTTGAGGATCGGTACAGAGACCTCTGTACTTATCTTCTAGAGGCTATAAGGCTTTAGGAAACTTCACATTCTTTCTTTCTCTATCGTGCGGCTTTGTTTTATCATGAAGTTTGAATCTTTCTTCTCTTATTTTCTCACAGATTGTGAGGACACGTGCTTCTTCCGCTGCTGAGCTAGAGCCGGAGCCCTATGTTGCAGTCACTACCAGGGGTAGGGGCTGGGGCTAGGTCAGGGGAAGAGGTAGAGGTAGAACTCAGCCCAGAGCACGTGCAGTAGCACATGTTTTCGAGCCTCGGATAGAGCAGGTTAAGATTCCAAATTAGGTGAGCCAGAAGGAACGACTCAGGTTTCACAGGGGTTCATTACAACCCCAGCACTCGCATGGTTGGTCTTATAGAGAGTATGGCTCAGGATAGTGTGTTTATTGTGGTACCGACCATTTCTCATGCCGGGTAAGGAGTTCAGACTCCCGCTATTCATACAATAGAGTAGAGGGCTCATAGTTATCAGACCATAGTAGTTGTAGTAGTTGGGGTTGTTCGACCTATAGTTGTTTCACGGCCCGGGGAGAGACCCGCTATGTCGGTTGATGAGCTAAAGAGGTTGGACGGGATCAACAAGTTGTTTCCCCCTCCCTTTAGCAGTGCACCTTCAGAGCACCCCAAGACTTCTTGGACCGTTGCAATGAGATTTGCGCAACATAGGAATAGTGGAGTCCAACGGAGTTGATTTCACCGTCTTTTAGATTCATGGTTCTGCTAAGCGGTGGTGGTAGTTGTACGAGCAGGGCAAGCCAGTACGATCACCTCCTTTCATATGTGCTCAGTTTTTGTAGTTGTTCTTCGAGAAATTTATTCCCTTCACTCGGAGAGAGGAGTTCTGCAGTCAGTTCGATTGCCTTCAGCAGAGTAGCATGACCATTACTCAGTATGAGACTATATTCATGTATTTATCATGCCATGCAACTATCATGATCCCTACTGAGAGGAGAAGGTGCAGCGGTTCATAGATAAATTTACCTGTGGCATCAGACTTCAGATGGATAAAGAGATCGAGGCTGAGATTTCTTTTGCTCAGGTAGTGGATATTACCAGGATCGAGTGCATCATAGGCCAGGTAAGGGAGACGACCTATGACAAGAGGCCCCATCATTTTGGAGGATTCAGTGGTGCCTCGTCTGGAGGTGGTGATCCTTTGGTAGAGGCCATCTTATCAGGCCGGTACAATTGGCCTTATAAGTCACACATGGTTCTTCAGGCAGCCATAATGCTTATGGCCCTCGTTCTGAGCAGCTAGCATTCAGTGCTCCTCCAGCTCCCATTAGTGCGCCACCGATTCAAAGCTATTACAGTGTAGTTATTACACATATTATCTCAGTCTATCATAGAGATGATTCCGTGTCGTTTGATATGGTTTCTACATATTCCTATGTATCTTCATATTTTGCTTCACATTTGAGTATGCCTCATGATTCTCTGGATGTTCCTATTTCTGTGTTTATACCGGTTGTAGATTCCATAGTAGTTGACTGAGTGTACTAGTCTTTGTTGTTACTATTAATTGTTATGATACCATAGTTGATCTTTTGTTGCTAAGTATGGTGGATTTTGAGGTCATTCATGGAATGAATTGGTTGTCCCCGTATCACGCTATCTTGGATTGTCATGCCTAGAGTATGACCTTAGCTGTACCGGGGTTGGCTAGATTAGAGAGGAAAAGGACCCCCATTCATACCCTGCTGAAGGCTCATCGTATGGTTGAGAAGGGGTGTTTAGCATATTTGGCATATATTGGAGATTCTGCCGTGGATGTTCCTTCAATGAATTTTGTACCGGTTGTGAGTGCGTTTCCATAGATTGTTCTGGTATTCAACCCCACAGGGATATCAACTTTTTCATTGATTTTGTTCCGGGAACTCAACCTATTTCTATTTAATCGTACCGTGTGGCTCCTACTGAGTTGAAAGAATTGAAGGATCAATTGCAGGACTTGCTTGACAAAGGGTTCATTAGACCAAGTGTTTCACCTTGGGGTGCGCCGGTGTTATTTGTTAAGAAAAAGGATGAATTAATGAGGATGCGCATTGACTATCGGCGGTTGAACAAGGTGACTACAAAGAACAAGTATAGGTTACCTAGGATTGATGATTTGTTTGACAGGCTTCTGGGTGCCAAGGTATTTTACAAGATATTTGAGGTGTAGATACCATCAGGTAAAGATTAGGGCATCGGATGTCCCAAAGACAACTTGTAGGACTCGTTATGGTCCTTACGAGTTCCCAGTGATGTCATTTGGCTTGACTAATGCTCTGGCGGCCTTCATGGATTTGATGAACCGAGTGTTCAAGCCTTGTTTGGATTCCTTCATGATTGTCTTCATTGATGATATTCTGATTTACTCTCTTAGTACAAAGGAGCATGAGCAGCACCTATGGATTGTGCTTCAGACTTTGAAGGATCATCAGCTATATGCCATGTTTTCAAAGTGTGAGTTCTGGTTGGACTGAGTTGCCTTCTTGGATCATGTTATGTCTTCTGAGGGTATCAAGGTGGATCCTAAAAAGAGTGAGGCAGTTCAAAATTGGCCTAAACCTACTTCAGGTACAGAGATTCAGAGCTTCTTGGGTTTGGCAAGGTATTATCGCCATTTCGTGGAGGGGTTTTCATCTATCTCAGCCTATTAATCAAGTTGACCTAGAAAGGCGCTCATTTCAGATGGTATGATCAGTTTGAGGAGAGCTTTCAGAAGCTTAAGACTAACTTGACTACTGCCCCAGTGTTGGTGTTGCCCACAGCTTCGGGATCTTACACTGTATATTGAAATGCATCGCTTACTGGACTTGGGCCGGTATGGATGCATGATGGTGTAACGACCCAGCCGATCATTTTGAGTGTTTTAACCTCGTTCCCCTATTTATTGCCTTATATATGTTATATCATGGTTATGTGACTTGGCGAGGTGTTTGGCTTTGGGTTCAGGTGAGTTTCTGAGTGAAATGGGACACTTAGTCCCAAAGTGGGAAGTTTAAATTGAAAGAGTTGGCCGGAATTTGACTTTTGTATAAATGACTCTGGAATGGAGTTTTGACGATTCCAATAGCTTTGTATGTTGATTTTGGACTTAGGAGCGTGTCCGGATATTGATTTGGAGGTCCATAGATTGTTTCTGCTTGAATTGGCGAAAGTTAGAAAGTTGAAGGTTTGAAAGGTTGAGAAGTTTGACCAGGAGATGACTTTATTGGTATCAAGTCTGGATTTCGGTTCTAAAAGTTGGTATAGGTACGTTGTGTCAATTATGACTTGTATTCAAAATTTGAGGTCAACTGGAGTTGGTTTGGTATCTTTTGAGCTAAAGACCTCAGTTTTGGGTGATTTGTGAAGAGATTTTCAAGGAGTTGATTGGGGTAAGTTATTCTAACTTGGATTTGGTTATTTTACATGAACCCGTAAGTTTTTTATCATTTAATTAGTGTTCTGGGTTAGAAAGGTTGGGAAAGATTGTGAAAAATGTCATAGACCATATTTTGAGGATTTGAAAGTCGATTTGAGATCGGAAATGTGTAATTTTTGTATGGTTGAACTCGTTATCGAATGTGTGTTCGAATTTTATAAGTTTGTTCGGGTTCCGAGACGCGGGCTCAGGGTTGACTTTTTGAGTTGATTTTTTGTTTTTCTTTAAATATTGCAACTTTATTATCCGGAATAGTTTCCTATCGTTTGTATTTATGGTGTAAAGTTATTTTGGCTAGATTCGAGTTGGTTAGAGTTGGATATGCGCGGAAAAGGTTTAGTTAGCGTGTTTTGAGGAAAAGGCCGTGTACGCAAGGTGGCGAATGGGTACATGAGATAAATGTGGTAATTGACCGGTTAATGTTATGTAGATCCTTTTCATTCCTTTAATTGAATTGTCATAACATGTTATCTTCATCATCATTAATCTATCCTTATGTGATTTACGACATTGTAAATACTTGTCTCATCTCTTACTTTCCATTTTCCTTTATGTGCTTAGTTGAAGTTATTGTTCTCTGATTTCCTTGTTAGATATTTAACTGTTGGTTTACCTTACTTGAAGTTGTCATTTCTTCGAATACCTTATTGTTGAATTTTTGTGTGAAGTTATAAAGGTCGTGATTCACATTGAGGCAAAGTTATAAAATTGTTTAATTACCATTCTTGTTGAGATATTCACTTTCAGTGGCTATTGTTGAGACTTTTGTACATATTGTGGTTGAGCCATTGGCTAATTATTGTGGAAACATATATGTTGTTGACTTTAGCAAGTTGTGGTTTTGGGCACTTGAGATGGGATTTGTGATATGTTATGATATTGATACACATGTGGTGGTATAAGGATTGGGGTTGATATGCATGCAGTGAGATAAGGTGGACTTGATACGGGCGTCGCTAGTAGGAGAACTACTTGAAGACGCGCGATGTGATAAGGTGGGCTAAAACATGGGTAGTTATTTCGGGAAAGTGATTTTTAAAACTAAATGCAAGGCTCCCGCAGTGGTATAAGAAAATGATGTGATTTGATTTGTGAAATGAGACTACGAGGCGGTACCTCGGTAGTGATTCTTGTTGATACCCATTCATTTACATCACTTGTTTTTTTTTGCATAGTTTCCTTGTCATTCTTTTTATGTGTTTTCTTCCATGATGTCTTAATTGCCTTAATTTCAGTGTACCTATTCTTGTTATATTTCTTCGTTATATCATTTTCATTGTTTTCATCATTATACTGTACTATACATGTTCAGTTTCTTTATTTATTCCAGTAGGTGTCTTGACCTGACCTTGTCACTACTCTACCGAGGTTAGGCTTGATACTTACTGGGTACCGTTGTGGTGTACTCATACTACACTTCTGCACATCGTTTTGTGCAAATCCAGGTACTTCATACCAGGCTAGCCATTCTTGAGTTGAGCTTAGATCGGAGACTTCAAGGTATACCTGCCGGCATTTTGCAGGCCTCGGAGTCACCCTCTATCTAGTGTCTATTTCATTCTCCTTTTATAGATACTGTTGTATAAGGATGCTTCAGTATACTCATGTAGAGCTTGTGACTCGGTATCACCAGACCTTGGGAGTTATGTTCAGTTGTATTGCGGAGTCCTTTTTATGATAACTATTGGTTTAAATTGGAAGTTTTATTACTATTTCCATTAAATTCTTCATGTATGTTAGGCTTACCTAGTCTTAGATACTAGGTGCCATCACGACATCCTACAGAGGGATATTGGGGTCGTGACAGATGGTAGGGCGATTGACTATGCGTTAGTTGAAGGTACATGAGAATAATTACCCCATGCAGGATTTTGAGTTAGCAACCATTGTTTACGCGCTCAACATATGGAGGCATTACTTATATGGCATGTCATGTGAGGTCTACACTGGTGATCAGAGTCTCCAACACCTATTCAAGCAAAATGAAATTAGTTTGAGGCAGTGGAGATGGTTAGAGTTACTAAAACTATTATATCACCATATTATATCATCCGGGGAAGGCCAATATGGTGGTCGATGCCTTGAGTAGGAAGGCGGAGAGCACGAGCAGCTTGGCATTTATACCTGTGGTGGAGAGGCCATTAGCCATGGATTTTCAGGCTTTGGCTAACAAGTTCATGAGGTTGGATATTCTGGAGCCTAGTTGGGGTTTCTCTTGTGTTGTGGTACATTCATCATTGTTGGAGCGCACCAAGGCTCTCCAGTTTGATGATCCTCACTTATTGGTGCTGAAAGACACGGTGCATCGAGGTGGTGCTAAGAAGGTTGTGATTGGGGATGATGGTGTTATGCAGGTTCAAGGCCGTATTTTTGTTCCGAATGTTGATGGGTTGAGAGAGTTGATCCTTGAGGAGGCCCATAGTTCACAATATTCAATTTGCTCAGGTGTCACGAAGATGTATCGTGACTTGAAGAAATACTATTTGTGGCGTAAGATGAAGAAAGCCATTGTTAGATATGTCTCTCGGTGTTTGAATTGTCTACAAGTAAAGTATGAACATCAGAAACCGGGTGGGTTGACTCAGAAGTTAGTACCAGAGTGGAAATAGGGACGCATCACTATGGACTTTGCGGTAGGCTTACCACAGATCTTGAGGAAGTATGATGTTGTTTGGATCATTGAGGACTGGTTGAATAAGTCTGCACATTTCATTCCGGTGATAACATCCTTCTCTTTAGAGCGGCTAGATAATATTTACATAGGGAGATTATCCGCCTATATGGTATTCCCATTTCTATATTTTCAAATCGTGGCACGTAGTTCATTCACTTTTGGAGAGCCGAGCAATGTGAGTTGGGCACACGAGGTGAGTTGAGAACCGTGTTTCACCCTCAGATAGACGGGTAGTCCGAGCGGACCATTCATAATTTGGAAGATATATTGAGGTCATGCTCTATTGATGTTGGGGGTCAGTAGGACAACTTTCTACCTTTAATGGAGTTTACCTACAACAACAACCACTAGTCGAGCATCTAGATGGCTCTGTATGAGGCCTTATATTGGAGGTGATGTCGTTTGGAACTTGGCTTGTTTGAGCCCGGTAAGGCTAGATTTTGTTGGCATAGACTTGGTTCGTGATGCTTTGGAAAAGGTGAAATTGATTCAGGAGCGGCTTCGTACAACACAATGCAGGCAAATGAGGTAAGGTTTGCGATGTGGCTTACATGGAGGGTGAGAAGGTTCTTCTTCGAGTGTCGCCTATGAATAGCATGATGCGATTTGGGAAGAAAGGAACGTTGAACATGATGTCATGGCCCGCCACATCATCATACCACATAGGTTTCACTTGGCATATATTGTTGACATATGGAAAGCTTACACAGGAAAGATGCTAGCACTAGTAGGAAGGTTCTAGAGAAATATAGAAGTTTCCCTTGGAAGACCCTAGAACCCTATGTAATTTCTAGGAATGTCCTTAAAAGATTCTAGTTGTGTAGAATATTCTAGAGAAGGGACTTACTTGTAAATAATAAGGGACAACACCGAGAGAGGTGGGGGATTTCATGACAAGGACAACGGGAAAGGCATAGCCGAGGTATACAAGGGTTGTGGCTAGGGGCCATCCCATAATGTACAGGGGTCCAAGATAAATGGCAAGGGGCTGGAAAATGATAGCGAGTACGTACCTAAGGGAGGGTGCTACTTCTATAAAGGATCACATCGAGCAAGTGAATTCCCAGAGTTGGGGAAGCATGAAGCAATGATTGGGAACTTTTCTCAGGCACACAAGGGTGACACAGGAGGGACTGCCTGCATTGGGGTGGTGTGCTTGGAATCTAAGCCAAAAGTAGGGGATTCCAAAGCATATCTTGGCACCATACAAATGGAGCATGGCAGCAACAAGCAAATTTGGGTGTTCATAGTTGAAGAGGATGGCGAGTTACAAAGTGATGGAACACTATCGGACTTAGACGATGCACCAAGCAAAGGGGTCAAGTTTGCTAGCAAGGCTGGGACCATGGAAGGCATCCAAATAGGGAGTGGAAGCATGGACCCGATGCTTGAGAAGTTGCTAGACTTGGTCGAGTCATAGGGAGATTCAGACCAAGAGCAAGGATGGGCATCTGATGGGCGGTGGATCAAAGCCATCATTGCTAGCCGTTCAAAGTACAAACGGGGCAAGAAGAAAGATCTCCGGCGGCGCCAAGGTGAGGTGGGCGCGTACGTGTTGATGCTTTGTGTCGAGTGCGGCACAAAATTGGGTGGGGGAGAGTGTCATGCCCCGCCGCATCATCATGCCACATAGGTGCCACTTGGCATATATTTTTGACATATGAAAAACTTACATAGGAAAGATGCTAGCACTTGTAGGAAGGTTCTAGAAAAATATTGAGTTTCCCTATGAAGACCCTAGAACCCTATGGAATTGCTAGGAAAGTCCATAGAAGATTCTAGCTATGTAGAATATTCTAGAGAAGGGATTTACTTGTAAATAATAAGGGACTTGTGTAATAATTTTTATTTGGTCACTTGCCCCTAGGAGACTAGTATATAAAGCGGACCATTCATTTGTAAATTCACCAAGCAAAACAATCAAGTTCTCTCTAATACAAAAACTTCCTTTGGCAATTCTCCTATGTTCTAACATTCCTTAGTGATCTTTAGAGTAGTAAGGCTGACTTGGCATAGCAAGATCGGGAGCGAGTTGCGCAAGATCATGGGCAAGTTGTCAAGTGCCACATGTGTACTTAGTTAACGACTAAGGACGTGACACTGAGGTTCATTGGCCCATTTGAGATCTTAGAGAGAGTTGGGGAGGTTTCTTATAGGCTTTCATTGCCTCCTAGCCTAGCGAGGGTACATACATTATTTCTTGTTTACATGCTTCGGAAGTACCATGAGGATAGATCGCATGTTTTGGACTTCAACGTGGTGCAGCTTGATGAGAATTTGACTTATGAGGAAGAGCCGATGACTATTCTAGTTCGGCAAGTTTGAAAGTTGAGATCTAAGAATATTCCTTTTGTAAAAATAAGTTGGAGAGGTCAGCCGATTAAGGAGGCTACTTGGGAGTCTGAGTCTGAACTGAGGAGTAGATATCTGCATCCTTTTACCAGTCCAGGTACATTTCTATGTCCGTTCAAGGACGAACGTTTCTTTTAGAGATGGAAAATATAATGACTCGATAGGTCGTTTTTAGTACTAGCTACCCTTTTTGTATTTTGAGACATTTTATAGCTTAATTTGACAATTTATGATTTGCGTGCATGGTCCGTGTTGATTTTCGGAAAGTTTAAATGTGAATTTTGAAGAAAATGTGATTTGTTTGACTTTAAAAATGGCTAGAGTTGACCACAGTTAACATTCTTGGTACATGACCTCGAATCGGTCTTTTGATGATTCCGGTAGGTTCGTATGATTAGTTTGGACTTGTACGCATGTTTGGTTGGGTTTCCGGGTGGCCCAAGGCCGTTTTGGCACTTTATGTGTAAAGTTGGATACTTGAGTTTAAACTTTGAAATATCTTGAGTTTTAATGGTCAATTCTTGATTTTAGATATTATTTTGATGATTTGAGACTGTGAGCGAGTTTGTATGATGTAATAACACTTGTGTGAATGTTCGGATTGGAGCCCGAGGGGATTAGATGAGTTTTGGATGGGTTGTGCACTGATTTTGGCATAACGGGTATTTGTTGGTGTAGCTGTAATGCAGACCTCAAATTTGCGAGATTTTGTTCGCAAATGTAAGTCGCACATTTGCGAAGTGCTAGTTCGTATTTTCGAACTGGGATTAGGATAGGAAGCTTCGCATTTGCGATTGGGGCTTCTTTCGCGATTACGAGAAATGTGTCGCATTTGCGACATTGGGGAGTTTGAGGCAGCTTCACAATTGCGAAGCTTGATTCGGTTTTGCAGAAGGGGGGCCTTCGCATTTGCAATTGCTTTGTCACATTTGCAACATTGGTGACTCAGAGGATGGATCGCAATTGCGATCAACTATTCAAATTTGCAGACATTGCAATTACAAATAAGAGTTTGCAATTGCAATACTTGTAGCTGGGTAAAATATGGGGATTTCAGGACTTAGCTCATTTTACAGCATTTTTGAGACCAAGACTCCATAGAGACAATGTTTGGAGAGCGATTTCACCCAACTTCATAGGTTAGTAACTCTAACTCTTTTTCATTCAATTTCCATTACTNTCTTAGCTCATTTTACACCATTTTTGAGACCAAGACTCCATAGAGACAATTTTTGGAGAGCGATTTCTCCCAACTTCATAGGTTAGTAACTCTAACTCTTTTTCATTCTATTTCCATTACTTTTTCTTGAATTTCATTATCAAATCAAAGATTTCACAGACTAGAAATTGGGGTTTTGGGTAGAATTTAGGAATTTTATAAAATTGAGATTTAAACCTCAAATTGAGGCCGGATTTCAAAATAAATCACATTTTTGGGCTCGGAGGTGAATAGATAATCGGGATTTTGTCTTAATTTCGGATTTCGACCACATGGGCCCCTGTTCACTTTTTAAATTATGATAAAGATCGAACTTTTTTCATTCGAGGGTAGTTTCTAGTGCTTGTTTTGAATTGTTTGAACAATAATAGACTAGATTCAGGTGGTATAGAGGCTTGTTCCAAAGGAAAAACCATGTTGGATTGTTTATTTTGTTCCAGAAAGTGGTAAGTATCGCCGATAACCTTGATTGGAATTACGACATGATTGGTCTATTTGCTACATGATTTATATGAGAGGACGTCGTATATGCAAGGTGACCAGTGTATATGCGTTATCATGTGCTTTTACTCGTTACATGTTTTTACCTATTATATATCAACCTTCACTTGTTACATGTCCTTATTTGCTACATGCTTCCATTTATTCATGCCTTTATTTATTATCTACCTTTACTTGTTATATGCTCTCACCTGTATTAGATAGATGCTTTTACGATTTCATGCATTTACTTGCTTTACTGCCTTTACTTGTTTCCTACTTCACTCTACTGTATTACATTAGTTTGCTTTGGTGAATTATGCGTTTTAGTTCCCTTTTGATGTTTGAAGCGAGATTCGCCGTATTTGGTTGTTACTAATATATTAGATCCGGTCGCACGCCGCAACAATATTATTATATATGTGGATCAAATTGCACGCTGTAATAGTGTGTATGTGTGTGTGTGTGTGTGTGTGTGTGTATATATATATATATATATATATATATAGAGAGAGAGAGAGAGAGAGAGAGATAGATCGAGTTGCGCGGCGCAAAGAAAAGGATGAATGGTGGTTATTCTTGGTTGCTATATTCCGCAACCATGTTGTGTTATAAGATTGTGATGTGATGATATTCTGGGACCCTCTATCAATTGCTTTCCTGTTCCGTTTGTTATGTAGTTATTAGTTTCTCTTTCTCGTTATTGCTTCTCTGCTTATTACTCGTACAGGTTTGTTGTGAATGTCTTGTTACAGCCTCATCACTATTTCGTCAAGGTTAGGCTTGATACTTACCCAGTACATGGAGTCGGTAGTACTCAGACTATACTTATGCACTTCTAGTACAGATCTCGGTATTGGTCCCAACGGTGTTCAAAGGTGAATGCTCGAAGCTACTTCTTCCAGGAGACTTGAGGTGGTGTTGGTTGGCGATCGCATACTCTGGAGTCTATTTCCTACCTTTATCTACTATTTATTGTTCCTGAAAGTATTGTATTTTTATTTTGGATATGTATTTAGCACTATTAGTGGCTCACATACTTGTGACACCAGTTTCCACGATATTATATGCAGCGTTAGTTGTTCCCTATTATTTGTTTATGCTATTTCACCATTTTATTATTATAATTGTCTTTTTATTATTAAAATTCTTTAGTTATTGTGCTAATGTTGGCTTGTCTAACAAGAAGATATTAGGTGCCATCACGACCCCATAGTTGGAATTTTGGGTCGTGACATCTTTACCCCAGTTGTGCACCTTTATTATCGATATCTCTTATTCTGTGGATGTCTTATCAGTTGCTTCTATGTATTATAAATGTTATTGAGCTGCACAAGTTATGCAAAGAGAGTAAATAGGGTCGGTTAGTCAAAAACCTCATCACTACTTCACTGAGGTTAGTCAAGATACTCACTATGTAAATAGAGTCGGTTGTAATCATATTATAGTTCTACACCTTGAAGGCATATTTCGAAGTTGAGCTACTGTGGAGATGAAAGCTAGCATAGATGTAATGACCCAGCTGGTCGTTTTGAGTATTTTAGTCCCGTTTCCCTATTTATTGCCTCCTCTATGTTATATTGTGGTTATGCAGCTTGACGGGGTGGTTGGCTTAGGTTTCAGATGAGTTTCGGAGTAAATTGAGATACTTAGTCCCAAAGTTGGAAGCTTAAGTTCAAAGAGATGACCAGAGTTTGACTTTTTTGTAGACGACTCTGGAATGGAGTTTTGATAGTTTCGTATGGTGATTTTGGACTTAGGATCATGTTAGGATATTGATTTGGAGGTCCGTAGGTCGTTTTGGCTTGGATTGGCGAAAGTTAGAAAGTTGAAGGCTTGGAAGATTGAGAAGTTTGACTGAGAGTTGACTATATTGATATCGGGGTTGGATTCAAATTCCGGGAGTTGGAATAGGTCTGTTGTTTCATTTATGACTTGTGTGCAAAATTGGAGGTCAACTGGAGTTGGTTTGGTATGAATCGATGTTAATTTTGGAAGATGGATGTTCATGGTTTCAATAGGTTTGAATTAGGTTGCGATTCGTATAATCGATCTTGTTTGATGTGATTTTTTAGGCCTCGAGTAGGTTCGTTATGTATTTTGGAACTTGATGGTATGGTTGAACGGGGTCCCAGGGCCCCCGGATGTGATTCATAATGAATCCGGAACCATTTGAGACATGGTAGGAAATCTGTCCAGCTGAAGATCTGGTTGGGCCGTAGATGCGGCCTGTGAGCCGCAGAAGCGGTTTTGGGCCAAGTGGGCTATGATTGCACATGAGATCTTTCCTCCTCATAAGCGGGCTCGCAGAAGCGAGCCATGGTTCGAAGAAGCGAAACCACAAAAGCGGATAGTGACCGCAGAAGCGGAAAGTCCTAGCTTAAGTGAAAGTCACACCTGTGATGGAATTTCCGCAGGCGGAGCAATAGATGTTGCTATTGGTCCGCATAAGCGGAACCACTGGGCAAAAAAGGGGCAGATCGAGGGTTTGTTCCCATTTTTAATCTTTTGAGTTAGAAAGCTCGGTTTTGGGCGATTGTGAGAGAGATTTTCAAGGAGTTGTTCGGGGTAAGTGATTTTAACTCAGATATGACTATTATACATGAATCCATCATTGTTTTCACCATTAATTAGTGTTTTGAGTTGGAAAAATTGGAGAAATTTGCGAAAACTACATAAGCTATATTTTGTGGATTTGAAGGTCGATTTGGGGGTGTTGATGAGTGGTGATTTTACCACTTATTCTAGTCTCTTTTCTTTAGATTTTGCATCCTTTAATTATAATGTGAGGTTGTTTATGGTGTATATTGCTATATTTTCAGGTAAATGATGCCACGAAGAGACTTGAATTCAAGTGAAGCGGAATTGAGCAAAAACAAGTACAAAAGTGCAAAATCCTTTAGTAATATCGCATTTGCGGAACACTGCCCGCATATGCAATCTCGCATCTGCGAGCTGAAGGGCCACATTTGCGGAGTTAAACTTCACTGGGACCGCACCTGCGGAGACGCTGGTGCGACAATTTTGTCCGCATCTGCGGAGCAAGGGAATTCTACATGGGCTCGCACCTGCGATGTTTTAGCCGCATCTGCGGAGCGCCCTTGCACCACAATGTCCGCATCTGCGGAGAAGGCAAAATCCACTAGGTTCACGCATCTACGATTGAAGGCCCGTATATGCGGAGTCGCACCTGCGAGCAAATCTCCGCAGGTGCGGTAGACGGGTCTTTGACCTGGGCAGTATTGGCATTTCACATTTTTTCAACTCCAAACCCACAAATACCGGATCATATCATATCTTGGAGGATCTTTGGCCGATGTTCAGTCCATATACTAGAGAGAACAAGTCTTGGAAGCTAGGGTTCTTGCACACACACTTGGGTCTTGAAGATTTGAAGCTTTTGGTTGAGAATTTCTTACTCCTTTATGATCATTTCTTCATTTCATTGCTTTGTATTGTATATCTAAGTGTGTAGTATTTATCTCCAACACTTGAATCTTGTTTATGGAAATACTCATATTTAAAGTGTGAATTAAATACCTTGTTGTGCTTATATATTAAACTATATTTATTTATTATGAAGCGAGTTATTGTTTTTTTAATTATTCTTATTCTTGAATGTTTCCAAAGGGATTAGCTAACCCGAGGACTCGCCCAATTACTTCGGATTAGTTTTGGGAAAACTAGTTCGGGGTTGGGAAAGATTAATTAACAAAACCTTGAGGCGTTAACCCTCACTTTATAGATTCTACCTAGGGATAGGAATGAACTACTTGTAGCCATATTTGAGTGTGCTTAATCTCTTAATTGTTTTTGGGATAATTCAATTAGGAAGTCTTATTAGTCTTCGAGAGAAGCTAATATAGAATTATTATCGGAGGCTAATAAAAATAAACTCATTCATATTTATAAAATTGTGAAATACATTGGATCGTTACTTGAGTGTAAATCCCGATATATCCATGCTTGTAGCCATTGATCATTTTACTTGCTTTCTAGGTTAGTTTATGTTTTTGCATTTANTGGGATAATTCAATTAGGAAGTCTTATTAGTCTTCGAGAGAAGCTAATATAGAATTATTATCGGAGGCTAATAAAAATAAACTCATTCATATTTATAAAATTGTGAAATACATTGGATCGTTACTTGAGTGTAAA
>AWOL01S0117188.1:5789-21804 GCA_000715115.1 Nicotiana otophora
ATTGATATTGAGACAAATTTGAATCGATTGAATATAATAGTAGATTATATCTTTACATACAATGTTGCATCTAGCTTTATGCAAGATAATGAGGATCTTGAACCTCAATCTATTGGAGAATATCGACAAAGACGTGATTGGCCAAAATGGCAAGAAGCAAAACAATCTGAGCTGGATTCACTTGCGAAACGTAAAGCTTTTGGATCTGTAGTCCAAACACCTAACGGTGTTAAACCTGTTGGCTATAAATGGGCCTTTGTACGTAAAAGGAATGAGAAAAATGAGGTACAAAGATATAAGGCACGCCTTGTTGCACAAGGATTTTCACAAAGGCCTGGTGACGATTATGAAGAGACGTATTCTCCTGTTATGGATGTTATAACGTTATGTTATCTTATTAGTCTTGTTATCCATGAAAAGCTTAACATGCATTTAATGGATGTGGTTACAACCTACCTTTACGACTCACTTACAACAACAACAATAACAATCCAGTATAATCCCACTAGTGGGGTCTGGGGAGGGTAGTGTGTACGCAGACCTTACCCCTACCCTGGGGTAGAGAGGCTGTTTCCAAATGACCCTCGGCATCCTTCCCTCCAAGAACTCCCCACCTTGCTCTTGGGGTGACTCGAACTCACAACCTCTTGGTTGGAAGTGGAGGGTGCTTACCATCAGAGCAACCCACCTTTACGACTCACTTACAACAACAACAATAACAATCCAGTATAATCCCACTAGTGGGGTCTGGGGAGGGTAGTGTGTACGCAGACCTTACCCCTACCCTGGGGTAGAGAGGCTGTTTCCAAATGACCCTCGGCATCCTTCCCTCCAAGAACTCCCCACCTTGCTCTTGGGGTGACTCGAACTCACAACCTCTTGGTTGGAAGTGGAGGGTGCTTACCATCAGAGCAACCCACCTTTACGACTCACTTACAACAACAACAATAACAATCCAGTATAATCCCACTAGTGGGGTCTGGGGAGGGTAGTGTGTACGCAGACCTTACCCCTACCCTGGGGTAGAGAGGCTGTTTCCAAATGACCCTCGGCATCCTTCCCTCCAAGAACTCCCCACCTTGCTCTTGGGGTGACTCGAACTCACAACCTCTTGGTTGGAAGTGGAGGGTGCTTACCATCAGAGCAACCCACCTTTACGACTCACTTACAACAACAACAATAACAATCCAGTATAATCCCACTAGTGGGGTCTGGGGAGGGTAGTGTGTACGCAGACCTTACCCCTACCCTGGGGTAGAGAGGCTGTTTCCAAATGACCCTCGGCATCCTTCCCTCCAAGAACTCCCCACCTTGCTCTTGGGGTGACTCGAACTCACAACCTCTTGGTTGGAAGTGGAGGGTGCTTACCATCAGAGCAACCCACCTTTACGACTCACTTGATAATGATATATACATGAAAATTCCCGAGGGATTTAAAATGCCCGACGCACATAATTCAAAGTCCCGGGAAATATTTTCAATCAAATTGCAAAGATCTTTGTATGGTCTAAAGCAATCAGGAAGAATGTGGTATAACCGCCTTAATGAGTATTTATTAAAGGAAGGTTATATAAATGATGTCATATGTCCATGTATTTTTATAAAGAAAATAACATCGGAGTTTGTTGTATTTGCTGTACATGTTAATGACATAAATCTTATTGGAACTCCTACAGAACTCCAAAAGGCAATTGATTATTTAAAGAAAGAATTCGAGATGAAAGATTTCAGAAAGACAAAATTATGTCTTAGTTTGCAAATTGAACATTTGGCAAACAAGACTTTTGTTCATCAATCTGTCTACATAGAAAAGGTATTGAAACAGTTTTACATGGATGGAGCACATCCATTAAATACCCCGATGATTATTCGATCACTTGATGTGAATAAGGGCCCGTTCCGACCTCAAGAAAAGAATGAAGAACTTCTTGGTTCTGAAGTACCATATCTTAGTGCAATTGGTGCACTAATGTATCTTGATAACACTACAAGGCCTGGCATAACTTTTTCAGTTAATGTCTTAGCAAGATATAGCTCTGCTCCTATAAGGAGATATTGGAATGGAATTAAACATATATTGCGGTATCTAAAAGGGACTACCGATATGAACTTATTTTATGGCAATGATTGCAGTCCCGATTTTCTTGGTTATCCCGATGCTGGGTATTTGTCTGACCCACACAAGGCTCGATCTCAAACATGCTATGTATTTACATGTGGAGGCACTGCAATATCTTGGCGATCGACTAAGCAATCAATCGTGGCTACTTCATCTAATCATGCTGGGATAATTGCTATTCATGAAGTAAGTCGAGAATGTGTATGGTTGAGGTCTATAATACACCTTATTCGAGACAAATGTGGTTTGAAATGTGACAAACTACTCATAATTTTGTATGAAGACAATGCATCATGCATAGCCCAATAGAAAGGAGGATTCATAAAAGGAGATAGGACAAAACACATTTCAGCAAAGTTATAGTTCACACATGATCTTCAAAAGAATAGTGATATCAATGTGCAACAGATCCGTTCAAGTGATATATGGCTGATTTGTTCACCAAATCTATACCGACATCAACCTTCAAGAAACTAGTGTACAAGATTGGGATGTGAAGACTCAAAGATGTGAATTGATACTCTCATCAGGGGGAGTTAATACGCGGTGTACTCTTTTTTCCTTACAAGGTTTTGTCCCACTGAGTTTTTCTTGCAAGGTTTTTAATGAGGCAACCAAAAAGTGTATTTCTAAACATGTGTACTTTTTTCCTTCACTGAATTTATTTTTCTAATAAGGTTTTAACGAGACACATTATTTATGAACATCCAAGGGGGAGTGTTATAAGAAATTATGGTGGATGTCTATCTTCCTCCATGATCTTCCTCTCAAATGCTTAATGACATATTCAATGACATATTTCTTCATTTTCCATGCCTATATAAAGACATTGTAATAGATGGAAAGAAAATACAATTTGAAGAAGAAATAAAATCTCTTCCTTCTCTCTATCTCCATTTCTTGTTCATGTTTTACTAAATTGCTTTTATTTCGTAACATTGTATTCATTTTCGCACAATTACACCAAACCTCACGTTACAGATGCACATCCCACAATAATCACTCAAAACACAAGCACACAGTAAAATAACCCTCCCATAATAGCTAGCAAAGGTTGCCTTCCAAGAAACTTCCCTAATTCTTACCCCAATCCCAAATATAATTGCGCACACTATCTGCACGCATATATATATCTTTCTTTCATATTTATCTTTTTCTGGTGTTTTTGCCTTTTTTCTCTTTTTCCACTATTTTAAGATTTGCTTTCTTCAACTTAAATATCATTAAAGGAAAGCGACGGTTGGCTGTGATAGTTTAACGTCCAAGAAGGAATGTAACGGTTGCCATAGTTAATGAAAATAATTCTGATAGTCAATGTAGAAATAAACAGCTTCCTCAATAACAGTTACTCCCCGTTTCAATGTAAACTTATTTTCTAGTTTCAGTTTACGTGAATCTATTTTCTTTTTGGTTCGTTCAAAAAAAGAATGACCTCTTTTTAAATTTGGAAATAATTTAGCTTAAACTTCCAATTCTGTCCTTGATAAGAAGCTTTTATAACCACATAAATACTATGGACTCCTTTATGACATGTTTAGGACCACAAATTTCAAAAGTCTTTATTTTTTTCTTAAACTCCGTGCCTAATCAAACAAGTTCACATAAATTGAAATAAATGGAGTAAAACTTATTATTTATCTTATTAGATAGTCCAAAACTGATATGATCATCAAATTAAATCAAAGGAGAAATTGAGGAATCCTTGAGTAAGACGGGAAGTCGTGAGGGAGGAGGATGCAGACTTCTATCTTCTCAACAAAGTTCAGAGTACGATTTCATTTCTAAATCAGGTGTGTGTTTAGTTGCTAATTAACTTGCTCTTCTCATCGTTGTCCGACAATGAACTCTCACGTTTTCTTTCTATAACTGAGTGAAGAAGTGTGTCCGAGCTTTTATATATATTCTTTTTTCATTGAAAAGGGCGTAAAATTATGTGAATAAACATTTAAACTTCTTTGAAATTCTGTAGATATCCGTGATCATTACAATTTATAATGATTTGTTGGATAGTTGTCTTTAAAAAGTTTAGAAACAGGGTATTTTTTCTTAGCTTGATATTATCACATTCAACTTCTTCTCTTCCTTGGTAGCCAGATCCAAAAGCGAAGGAAGTTCGTTTCTTATTCATCAAATTATTGTTCATTTATTTGAGATGTAATAATTTTTTGCTTTACTTTGTATTATTTAGTTTGGTATTAAATAATTATCATTTATCGTGCTTCTAAATATTTTTTACTTTCTTTCTCCTCATATTGTAGCACTAAATTTATTTCGCATAATGTCGATGTAGTAGTGTTTACCCGAAAAGCGGATAACAATTGAATTTATACGCGGTTCTAAGGATACATAGTATAACTTGGTACAAATCGAGAAAATATATAAATGAATATCGAAATTAACTATAGAAAAAATAAATACAAACCAAACGGATCAACTAGCTTTGCCTTTCGAGTTAGATTACTCTCCGACCGAGTGAAAACTCTGCTAAAGTATGAATAGAGTAGCAAGGTATTGAGAGCGAAAATAAGATAGTGTATTGCTTTTTATTGTATGGATCTCCCCTACAAATGATCAGACAACCCTTTATATAGTAGGGAAGTCCTATTTTGGATATAATTAAAAATACAGAATGAATCCCATGATAGATTAATTAATTGGTCTCTACTTGATATGCGCCGAAATTTTCACCGAGATTCTCCCCCTAATTGCGGATATAACGGCTTTTTTATTTTTTGGCTCGATCTCGATCTTGGCCGATCTTGATCTTGGCCAGTCTTTGAGTCACGAGCTCGGCAATCCTAGCTTCGCATCATAGCTTGATATTATACGAGGTTGAACCTTGATCTATCATGTTCCAGCCTCGATTAGTCATATAAAGGGCAAGCTCGGTTTTGACCGTATACAGATAGTCCCCTCGTTTCTCGGAAAGGAGATGACGAGAAACGATATGAATTTCTGAACTCTGATTTGATGGGTGATGGCATCAGCGACGAACCCGATTATGACGTAAGCGATGAAACGTCCCGTCGGTCCAGTTACCATGGCATTAAATACTTGTCAGTTGTTGGTCGGCCATCACTGGTTCCTAACCGTCGCCAGCCACCTATAAGAACCCAATCTTTTCTCATTCAAACTTTTCACTCAAAGCTTCTTCTCTGCTCTTGCTTCTTCTTCAGAGAATCCCCTTTGCTTCATAATTTTCAGACCAAATTTCTAGAACTCTAATTAAACTGCATATCATCCTAATTCTCTTTTCCTTTGTTCATCAATGGCGAAAATCTCCCAAACGGTGCCGCAAAAAGAGGCCGCTTCTTCATCACGACCCGCAGGCAGTGAGGATGCGGTGGAGCCCCACCCTGAGGAATTCATTCCGGTAGGGTGCTCAATTGTCATCGACTTTGAGGTCGAAAAAGCCTCCTCGATACCGGATCGATGTGAGTCGATCTCGAGGTTCCAGTGTACAATCACCGAGAAAATCCTCGACAAAGTGAAAAAGGAATGCAACTGGGGAGAAAAGCATGTGGTAATTCCATCGCCTGAAGAATCGATTATTACCCACATGGAAGGATTCTTAAGTATTTATACTTACCCTTTCGCATTGGGTCCCTTAGACCCGGTCATCGTCGCCTTTTGCAAGAGATACGATGAGACCCTTGGCCAGATCCATCCTTCTTTTTGGAGAATAGTGATTCTCCTTCGATTCTTCTCGAGCAAAATCGAGGGGTGTCTTTTCACCCTCGATCATCTTATGCGCTTTTACAGTCCCCGACTCTATCGAGGAGGGTTAGTCAAGCTTGCTCGCTGAGGCACTAAAGCTCCGTTCTTGAGCATAGACGAGACTCGTGATCGAGGTTGGATGGGCCGATTTGTTCGAATTAGAACTTCGAACCCGATCCCTACTGACGACATGATGTTTCTTGAGAAATGGAATATGAATCGTGAGTAGTATTCCCCTTTGAACGTTTAATTTTGTAGCCCTGCTTTTCATTTTCTTTATCTGCCTTTTCTATGTTGTTACAGCTGTGGCCCAGATGCCGGAACCGATTCCGAAACTTAAGCAATAGGTTGAAGGTCTGGTGTTGCAGAGACCGTACTCCGAGCGTACTTGGATGGAACTATCAAAGGGTCGATGGGAGGCCAGCAGTCATGGTAAGTTTCTTTCTTAGAACGGCTATCGTTTGATCTCCTTCTCTTGCTTACTCCCCTTTTTTCCTTTGTAGGCCTTAGGAAGGACGTTTCCATGAGACCCCCATCTGGTGACGAAGAAGTCCCTGCTCCGAGGCAGGTCAAAGACAAGAAGAGAAAAGGGGCTCCAAGTTCCCCGGTCTCGGAAAAGAAAAAACCGACGAAAAAATCTTGCAAGCCCAAGGAGGGCTCCGGTATTATGCCTTCGGACTTGATCCATCGATTAAGGGATGAGCCCGAAGAAGGAGAAGAGGAAGTAGCATGTGCGCGGGCTAATGTTGTGATACAAAAACCCTCCGAATCGGCGGAGGTTGATAATGGAGCTCTGGCCATAATTCCTGAACAAGGAAAGGTTAAGGCCATTTCGTCCCGAGCTGAGGTGGTCAAAGGAGAGATCGGGGGCAAGGCTTCTCAGGCAGAAGAAGATATCTTGAGGGATGAGCTCGGGATAGTCGACATTACTGGATCCCCTCAGATTTCGGATGCTATGATCCGTGAAGCCAACATAAAGTCGATCTTATGAGGGTATT
This sequence comes from Nicotiana otophora, assembly GCA_000715115.1. Lineage (NCBI taxonomy): Eukaryota > Viridiplantae > Streptophyta > Magnoliopsida > Solanales > Solanaceae > Nicotiana > Nicotiana otophora. The sequence continues at coordinate 12,624 of AWOL01S0117188.1, forward strand.
CAGGGGTCGACTGATATCCATGGATTTTTGGATGGGCTCGAGTCCGCTGTCTCGGAGGATATTATCAGGTTCGGTGGATTACCAATACCGAAGAAAGCGTCATGGTCGGGCGCTATCGGGTCTTCATCGATCCCAAAACTGGTGGACCGATTCCCGGCCCCGAGTGTTAATCCCAATCGTAGGTGAAAAATAGTACTTTTCATCCCGGAGGATGCCCGAGTTTTCTTTCCCCCCCAGGGATTGCTAGTTACCTTAGGTCCTTGGTGACCGAATAGGATCAAGCCGAGATTAAAGCGGTAGGAGCCACTTGCCTTTTCAACGAGGCCCAACATGCTCTGAATCGGGTAACTTCGAGGGTATCTCTACTGTTTCTTTTATACTTAGAGTTGTAGATAATTCTAATATCTTCTTCCTTATTTGCAGGCTTCGATGTTGCATCACGAGGCTTTCCTCTGAATCCGGGAGGAGCATGAGGCTGAGGTTCGAGACCTCACTGAGAAAAGTGACACATACAAGCTTCTCAGTGAGAAGCTTCAGGCAGATTTGGTAACGGCTCGGGATGAGCATGCCGAGATGGCCGAGCAGGTATTTCGAGTGCTTCACGATAGTGAAGATGAATTGGAGATAACTACTAACGATCCGATTATGCAGGCCTGACAGAGGTTCGAACAAATCGGATGGCTCCAAACGCATGTGGATGCGATACAGGCCGAGGCAGAAGAGTTCGAAAAGAACATGGACATTCTAGCCTCAAAAAAGGAGATCATCCAAGCTCAATTGGAGTCGGTCGAGGCCCAGCTCCAAGTTGCAAAAGAGAAAGCCTCGGTACATGTCGAGAAGATCAAGGAGCTTCAACATCGGTTGGATTTGGCTATTTCTGATAAAGTAAGCTTGGTCGATAAACTCAAAGTGGCCAGGTCCGAGGTGGCCGTAGCCAGTTCTGAAGTGGCCGAGGCCAACAAAAGAGCTGATGATAAAGTGGCCCAGTTTCAGGTTGATGTCAAAGTTAACCAGGCTAAGTCCAAAGGCCTGGTCGAACATGTGAAATGGCAGGCTCGAAGGGAAGCCCTCGAAGAGGTTCAGGCCCAAGGCTTCGATATCATGGCTGAGCTCGAAGAGGCCAAAGTAGAGTAAGCCATGGCCCGGAAGCTAGACTTCCCTGAGGAAGACTCCGAGAGTTCAAGTGAATCCAAAGACGGAGAAGATCCCGAGGATGGAGATGTGACCCCCGATGAAGACCAAGCCTCTTAGGACTTTTTGTTTTTTCTTTCTTTAGGCCATTTTTTGGCCGTTGTAAATTTAGGTCGATTTGGCCTTTGTAAAAAACTATTGTATATAAATATAAGGATTTTCTTACCCTTTCTGCTCTCGTGCTTTTCCTTTACTTTATTTGTATTTATGAAGGTTGAAAATGCCTTATCATGAAATAAGGTTGTGTTCGAGGGTTCGAACAAACCTTGCCTTTAAGTCTGAGATTTTGCCGAGGGTAGCCTTTAGAACCGGTTGTGAAAGAATTTTTTATTTTTTGAAGGCCTATTTTTGTTACGGATTTCGGACGTCTCCGAGCTATGTTAAATTGGTCGTAGCCTTTTAGTTCGGGAGCTACCCATTAGTCTTGTTTTCCCATTTATCTGTACTTGCCAGAGATAATAGTCTCCGAGTGGGGTGACCGTGACTCTTAGAAATTGGGGCGTTGCCTATTAGGTCTTTTGCTCCCGAGGTCCGATGACTTGGGCTGTTTGAGTCGGATGGCAGTCCCCGAGTGAGGGAGGGATCATTCGTATTCCATTTAAGTATTGCCCTTGGGCTTGTTTATATTCGGAAGTACGAAGCTCTTTGTAAAGAGAGAGATAATTTTAAGCATAAGATGTTTGTAAGGAACATACTTCTCTTTATTTTCGATCGAAACAGGGTTCGAGCAATCTATATGGGCACGGTTTGATTTGATCGTTTGACCCTTACAATAAATTCTATCTATCGAGATCCTCATTTTATGAAGTAGTTTGCTTTCTAGAGTTGATATTCGAAGATTCGAGGGTAGCCCCCCAATATTCGAGGTTGATTGCGAAGGAACCTCGGATAATGTCGAATGTATCTCCGGTGCTGATTCATGATCGGGCTTGATACTAAGTTAGCACGATTAATCATTGCCTCGTTAAAAACCTCGCCGAAAAAACCCATTTAGGACAAAACGGGGTCTGAGAAAAAAAGAGTGCAACACGTGCTTTCAGACCTAAGGACTTCATGCCATTTGCTAAAGAGTCTGTCGTTGTTTCTTTTCGACCACCTACATATGTTAATCTAAAAATAGAAAAAGGGGGTACCTTAGCAGTAGTACCATTTTAGGCGAGATACGTTCCAATTGCTTGGTAGTTGTTCCCCATTCATTGTTCCAAGCTTGTAAGACCCTTTTTCCGGTGACCTCGAGAATTAGGTATGGTCCTTCCCAATTCAGACTCAATTTTCGTTCATTAGAATTTTGGGTGCTGAGGGTGACTTTTCTTAGCACTAAGTCCCCAGCATTAAAATATCAAAGATTAGTTCTTCGATTGTAGTATCTCTCGATTCGTTGCTTTTGGACGGCTAATCGGATGAGGGCGGTTTTACGCCTTTCATCCAATAGTTCTAGGCTCGTATTCATGGCCTCGTTATTTGATTCCTTTGCTGCATATCGGAACCATATACTCGACTCTCCGACTTTGATCGGTATTAGAGCTTCGGCACCATAAACTAATGAGAATGGAGTAGCACTGGTGCTGGATTTCGAGATTGTGCGATATGCCCAAAGGACTTCGGGTAGAATTTCCTTCCACTTCCCTTTGGCATTGGTTAACCTCTTCTTAAGATTTTGGATGATGATTTTATTGATTGATTAGGCTTGCCCGTTCCCGCTAGGATGATAAGGTGTTGATAAGATTCTTTTGATCTTATGATCTTCGAGAAATTTGGTCACTTTGCTGCCAATGAATTGTTTCCCGTTATCACACACAATTTCGGATGGCATCCCGAATTGACATATGATGTTATCCCAAATGAAGTTGATGACTTCTTTCTCCCTAACTTTCTCGAAAGCCTGCGCTTCAACCTAATTAAAAAAATAGTTAGTCATAAATAAAATAAATTAAGCTTTACCTGGTGCCGGTGGAAGGGGGCCAACGATGTCCATTCCCCACTTCATGAATGGCCATGGTGACAAGACCGCATGAAGAAGTTTCCCGGGTTGGTGAATCATTGGTGCATGTTTTTGACATTCGTCACATTTTTGAACAAACTCTTTCGTATCTTTTTCCATGTCGATCCAGTGATAGCCGGCTCTGATTACCTTTTGAACCAATGATTCAGCACCGGAGTGATTTCCATAAATGCCTTCATGAACTTCCCTTAGAACATACTTGGTGTCTCCCGGTCCCAGACATATCGCTAATGGACCATCGAACACTCTTCTAAACAAGGTTCCATCTTCGGTCAAAGTGAATCGTGCTACCTTCATGTGCAGGGCCCTCGATTCTTTCAGATCCGAGGGAAGCTTTCCAGTTTTCAAATACTCTATGTTTTCAAATACGCTATGTACTTATTTCTCCAATCCCAAGTCAAGCTTGTGGAATTTATCTCGGCGTGACCTTTTTCGACTACTGACCTCATGAGTTGCACGATGGCCCCTGAATCGAGCTCGTTGTCATCGATTGATTACCCTAAGTTTGCGAGGGCACCAGCCTCAACTATTCTGATCTCGAGGCACATGTTGCAAATTCCACTCCTTAAATCGGTGCAAAGTTACTTGTAACTTATCTTGGTACCTTGCATTCAGTCTTCCCTAACTTCGAAAGTTCCGTTAACCTGATTGACTACGAGGAGGGAGTCGCATTTGGCTTCGATCACCTCCGCTCCCAAGCCTTTGGCTAGTTCGAGACCTGTAATCATGGCCACATATTCTGCCTCATTGTTAGTCAATTTCACAGTTCTAATAGATTGTCTAACCACGTTGCATGTGGGTGGTTTCAGTACGATGCCGAGCCCGGACCCTTTCGGGTTCGAAGCACCGTCCGTGAAGAGGGTCTAGATTCATGAGGACGTACCCGAATTTATCAATAGTTCTCTTTCGACCTCGGGTACTGGGGTCGGCGTAAAGTCAGCTATGAAGTCTGCCAAAATTTGAGACTTAATTGCTGTTCGGGGTCGATATTCGATATCATACCCGCTGATTTCTATGGCCCATTTGACCAACTGTCCCGAAATCTCGGGTTTATGCAAAATATTTCGAAGTGGATAAGTTGTTACAACACATATGGGGTGACATTGAAAGTATGATTTTAGTTTTCTAGAGGCGCTTATTAAAGCGAGGGCCAATTTTTCTAGGTGGGGATATCTAGTTTCGGTTTCACTTAAGGTCTAACTGACATAATAAATGGGAAATTGCGTATCTCGTTCTTCTCGGACTAGGACTCCACTTACCGCTACCTCCGATACTGCCAAATATAGGTAAAGTTATTCGTCTGCCCTTGGTGTGTGAAGTAACGACGAGCTCGATAAGTACTATTTAAGCTCTTGCAAGGCCTGCTGGCATTCCGAGGTCCATGTGAAATTATTTTTCTTCTTTAGCAACGAGAAACATCGGTGGCCTTTATCTGATGACCTTGAGATGAATCGCCCCAGGGCGGCCATGTGCCCGGTTAACCTCTGCACGGCCTTTACACTGTCTACCACTGTGATGCCATTGATAGCTTTGATCTTGTCAAGATTTATCTCGATTCCTCTGTTAGATACCATGATCCCGAGAAATTTGCCTAACCCGACCCCGAATGCACATTTTTCCAAGTTTAGCTTCATATTGTATTTCTTCAATATACTGAGAGTTTCCTGCAGGTGCTTTAAATGGTCCTCTACTCGCGGGGACTTAACTAACATGTTATCAATGTAAACTTCCATAGATTTCCCTATTTGTTCTTCGAACATCCGATTTACTAGGCGTTGATAAGTGGCACCAATGGCATTACATTGTAGCAGTAGGTATCATACTTAGTGATGAATGAGGTCTTTTGTTCATCATCTGGGTTTATTTGTATTTGATTGTACCCGGGATAGGCATCGAGAAAACTGAGGATCTCGTGGCCGGCCGTGACATCGATCATACGATCGATATTAGGCAAAGGAAAAGAATCCTTGGGGCATGATTTATTTCGATCCTTGTAATCTACACACATTCTAAGTTTGTTTCCTTTTTTAGGGACTACTACTACGTTTGATAACCATTCGGGTTATTTTACTTCACGGATGGATCCTGTTTTAAGAAGCTTGGTTACCTCGTCTTTAACGAAAGCATGTTTGACCTCAGACTGGGGTATTCTTTTTTGCTTCACCGAATGGAACTTCGGGTCCAAGCTTAGTTTATGGGTGGTGATTTCCGGTGGGATCCATGTCATGTCAAGATGGGACCAAGCGAAACAATCCATGTTAGCTATAAGAAATTAAATAAGCTTTTTCCTGAGCTCGGGATTTAACCTCGTGCTCAGGTATATTTTTCGTTCGGGCAGATGTTTAATTAGTATGATTTGTTCCAGCTTTTCGACCGTTGATTTGGTAGTGTCGGAATCATCGGGGACTATGAAGGATCGAGGAACCCCATAATCATCATCTTCGTCAGTCCCCAACTTCTCTAGTTGGGTAGAGGCCAACGTTTGTGATTTCTATTTGGTTTCCTGTTTTCCCTTCGTATCTGGCCCTTTTGTCGATGAGAGTGATGATATCGGAATCACTTCGTCAATGGAAAACATTTCCTTTGCGGCGGGTTGCTCCCCATAGATTGTTTTGATTCCCTCTGGTGTTGGGAATTTTAAAACCTGGTGAAGGGTCGAGGGTACGGCTCTCATGTTGTGGATCCATGGTCTCCCGAATAGTGTGTTATACCTCATGTCGCCCTTGATCACATGGAAATTCGTTTCTTGGACGGTCCCGGCCACGTTTACTGGCAAAGTTATCTCGCCCTTAGTAGTTTCACATGCCATGTTGAATCCGTTTAGCACTAGGGCCGCGGGCACAACCTGGTCCTACAGACCGAGTTGCTCTATGACCCTCGATCGAATGATGTTGGCTGAACTACCTGGATCAATTAACACACGCTTAACTTGGGTTCTATTCATAAGTACAGATATTACCAATGCATAGTTATGGGTTTGCATGATTCCTTCTGCGTCTTCGTCGTTGAAGGACAAGGTTCCTTTAGGTATGTAATCCTGAGCCCGAGATCACTTCTCCCTTATGATTGACACCTTAGTGCATTTTAACACTGTCCCTTGGGGAACATCGATCCCTCCGATAATCATGTGAATAATGTGTTGCGGTTCTACTTACTCGTTTTGTCTATTGAAATCTCTGTTTTTGAAGTGATTCTTGGCCCGATCACTTAAAAACTCCCAAAGGTTCCCTTCATTGAATAGCCAGGCTACTTCTTCTCTCAACTGCCTACAATCTTCAATTCTATGGCCATGGGTGCCATGATACTTGCATACTTGATTGGGATTTTTCTGGGCTGGATCGGTCTGCATAGGTCGAGGCCATTTAGTATCTTTGTTGCGATAGATAGCCGATACGATGGCGGATGCATCAATATTGAAGTTATACTCCGAGAATCGCGGTGCTTCATTAGGTCCAGTATGCCTAGCGAAACCATTCTTGCTTATCAACCCTAGAGAGCCTTGACCTCGATCACTTCTCCTTTCACCTCTTATGGGATTGTGCCCAGGTCCGTTGCCCCTACAATCTCTATTATACGGCTGGTATCGATCCCTGTTCAACCTCGATTCTCGATCGATGTCCTTTTTGGTAACGGATCCAGAAGGAGCCCCTAGCTGGTCATCTTCGACTCTAATCTTTGATTAATATCGATTATGTATATCGGCCCCGGTAACAACCAGGTACTCAATCAAGTTCTTTTTCAACTATTGTGAAGCCACTGAGCTTCGTTCATTTAGTCCTTGGGTGAAAGCTTGAATATCCCAATCGTTTGTGACCGGTGGTAGATCCATCCATTCCATTTGGAAACGAGATACAAACTCTCTGAGCATCTCGTTATCTTTCTGTTTAACCTTGAAAAGGTTCGACTTCCTAGTCTTGTCCTTTATGGCTCCAGCGTGTGCTTTTACAAAAGAATCTGCAAGCATGGCAAAAGAATCGAAAGAGTTAGGTGGTAAATTATGATACCATATCATTGCTCCCTTTGACAGGGTTTCACCGAATGTCTTTAATAATACGGATTCGATCTTGTCGTCCTCTAGATCATTCCCTTTAATGGCACACGTGTAAGAGGTGACATGCTCGTTGGGGTCAGTCGTTCCATTATACTTAGGAATCTCGGGCATGCAGAACTTCTTGGGGATCTGTTTGGGAGCTGCGCTTGGGGGGAAAGGCTTTTGTACGAACTTTTTTGGAATCCAAACCCTTCAATATTGGTGGTGCCCCCAGGATATGATTAATCCTCGAGTTATAAGTTTCCACTTTCTTGTCGTTTGCTTCGATCCTTGTTTTCCCGATTCTATCCATTTTGTCAGTTCCTCGAGCATCGTTATAATTTCGGGGTTAATCCCCGATTCTTGTTCATTTGACCTTACCACAGCTGGCCCCGTTCTGTGGGTGACTTCTTAGGGTGGACCGAGCTCAGGCCTGCTCGGTGCCTGGGTTTGGCTCTACAACTGAGATATCGCCACATGTTGAGCTTGCAGCATTTCAAAGATCATACGCAGGCCGATCCCGTCTTTTCTAACATTTTGGGTATTTCAAACTGCAGATCAGGTTCCACCATAGATGTTGATCGGGTCTAAGCCTACACTGCTATTGAGTAGCGAGGGTGGTCGATGCAGTTTTAACACAACTAGGCCGGGATCGAATTCACACGGAGTTAATGTTTGGAATTAAGTTTATATCTAAGCTAGATGTGGGATTTAAATCTAATTACACTTCCATAGTTTTGGGTTTGATTTCTACTTCTAACTTTACTCTAAAGATTGCAATAATTGAAACTAAGGATAATATTTTTGTTGTTGTTTTTCAAATGTTTAAAGAGACTAGGGTAGTGACTTCTACCTAGGTGGATATCTAACGGGTAGCAATATCTAGGGCAAGCTTGATTAGTTGGGATTGTAATATAGCTATCACACCCGGGTACTCACTCTATAACTCTCAGTAGTTTGAGTGGTTTTGCCCAATTTTGCCTTTTCAAGTCCAAATGGGTATTCATGCAAATCAAGTGATATTAGCTCAAGTTGGGTATTACTATCTCTAGGTTTAACCCTTTGATTGGGGCTATCAATATCTTAAGTTCACCCCAATTCCTTGTTAGCCTAGTTTTCCTAGACTTAGTCCCTCTTTCTCAAGTAGAGACTAAGTCATAAAGGCATGTATCAATGTTTACAACCACTAATTCTTGAGTTCTAGCAACAACTAGGCTAAATATCACTAGCTCATTCACATTCAAGCCCTAAAATCAAATATCTATTAAATACTCACACTAGGGTTGGGTGACAACCCTAGCTATGGGTTTAACTACTCATGGAAATAACAGAAATTAAGGATGAAATGAAGATAAAATCCATAATATTAATTTATGGAATGAAAATCTAATGTTAAGAAGTGAATCTAGTGCAAAATTTTCGAAAACAGAAAAGTCAGTCGTCTCAGGTGCTCATACAAAACACAACATCACCTAAAAATGATAAAAAGTTCTATTTATACTAAGCTGAAAATATCTGATAAAAATCCCCCTGCGGAGGTTGTGCGGCCGCGTAATTCTGAGTGCGGACACTCTCTTGCTTTTGCGGACGCATAATTCTAATATGATCCGCGTTCTTCTCTTTTGGATCTGGGTTGAGCTGAATTTTCACAGACATAATTCTAAGTGTGGCTGCGCTCCAAATTATGCGGCCGCATAAAAGTGATGTGGTTCGCACTTGCTTGAAATCAACTCTCTAATTCTTTATCTTGCGGACCGCATAATTTCGATCGCGGCCGCACAAAGGACTTCCGCAGCCGCACAATTCCGGTGCGGTCTGCACTTCTCTTTTTTGCTTAAGTTGTCAGCTCTCTGAATCTCAGTCATCGCGGTCCGCATAATTTCAATTGCGGCCGTACATGGACTTTCGCGGCCGCACATTTCTGGTGCGGTCCGCACTTCAGACCTCTTTGCCAGCCT
>AWOL01S0117196.1:0-37568 GCA_000715115.1 Nicotiana otophora
GTATGGTACCTGTTGTGACGTGCCACCCGATCCATATATAGCCAAAAGACCTATTGCAGTGCAAAACTCGATCTACAAATAGCCAGAAGGCTTGTTGTGGCGTGCAACCAGGTCCATTTATAGCCATAAGTCTTGTTGCGGCATGTAATTCGATACACATATAGCCATAAAGCTTGTTGCGGTGTGCAACCCGATCCACATATCTCACTTAGCACGACTCTCAGGCCCCAACTCAGTCATCCATCTCTTCGGTGTCTCGGGCTCACCACACTCGTGCTAAACAGACCAAATCAATGATACATGATGTCACAATAATGATATAGAGACTGATACATTATGTCACAATAATGAATGCGACTGAGTACATATTTTTGGTGGCTCAATTACTCTAACACTTAGAGATCACATAAATGGCTATAAGGTCTGATGACTACACTGTACCACAGAATCAATTGGATCTCAAATTTTTACGGTGCACGCCCACATGCCCATCACCTAGCATGTGCATCACCTCAAGACCAATCACATAACAAGTAATTCAGGTATTCGTAAAGTGTTGCTCACATCAAACTGTGCAAATCTATACTCCAATAAGCCCCTGCCTAGCGAATCGGCCTACGAACGCCTCAAATATAGCCACAAATAATTCGATACAATCAATACGAGCTATAGGAATCAATTCCATATGAAAATGCTAAGTTCTTAATCAAAAGTCAAAAAGTCAACCCCGGGCTCACGTCTCGAAACCCAACAAAAGTTACAGAATCCGAACACTCATTCAACCACGAGTCCAACAATACCAAATTTACCAAATTCCGACGCCAAATCGTCACTCAAATCACCAAATTTAACTCTCAAATCCCTAGCCCAAAACTCTCAAAATTCCTCCTTAAAAACACATAAACTAGGTGGGAAATTCAACGGGTAATCAATGTTATTGAACAAAATTGACCAAAAGTGGCTTACCTAAGAAATCACTCTAAACCCCTCTCAAAAATCACATTAATCCGAGCTTGCAATGTCCAAAATGATTAAAAATCTCGCAACCCTTGAATTTATATTCTGCCTAGTGCTTTCGCACCTGCGGGCCAAAACTCCGCACCTGCAGAATCGCNTAAGTAATTCAGGGATTCGTACCCTCAGAACCAATTTTAGAAGTGTTGCTCACATCAAACTGTGCAAATCTATACTCCAATAAGCCCCTGCCTAGCGAATCGGCCTACGAACGCCTCAAATATAGCCACAAATAATTCGATACAATCAACACGAGCTATAGGAATCAATTCCATATGAAAATGCTAAGTTCTTAATCAAAAGTCAAAAAGTCAACCCCGGGCTCACGTCTCGAAACCCAACAAAAGTTACAGAATCCGAACACTCATTCAACCACGAGTCCAACAATACCAAATTTACCAAATTCCGACGCCAAATCGTCACTCAAATCACCAAATTTAACTCTCAAATCCCTAGCCCAAAACTCTCAAAATTCCTCCGTAAAAACACATAAACTAGGTGGAAAATTCAACGGGTAATCAATGTTATTGAACCAAATTGACCAAAAGTGGCTTACCTAAGAAATCACTCCAAACCCCTCTCAAAAATTACATTAATCCGAGCTTGCAATGTCCAAAATGATTAAAAATCTCACAACCCTTGAATTTATATTCTGCCCAGTGCTTTCGCACCTGCGGGGCAAAACTCCGCACCTGCAGAATCGCTTATGTGATAAAAATCCCGCTTCTGTTAAAATTCACTTGATTCCACAAGGTTCGCACCTGCGCTCCAAGATCCGCACCTGCGGAAGTGCTTCTACGACCATCCGTCTGCTGCTGCGAAGATAGCTTCATTTCCTCATTATGCGCATCTGCGGAGCCTTGCTCGCATCTGCGGGCTCGCGGATGCGGAGGATCCCTCGCACCTGCGACACACCCTAGGCCAGCCCCAGCTCCTCTTTTGTGCCACATCCGCTGCACCGGCGGCGTTGCACCTGCGGCTAATCCCCTCGTAGGTGCGATCACACCAGAAGGCCAAAAATCTCGGCAATGCTTCAAGTCCAACTTTTGATCCGTTAACCATATGGAATCCACCCGAGGCCCCCAAGACTTAAACCAAACATACCAACAAGTCCTAAAATATGATAGGAACGTAGTCGAGGCCTCAAATTACATCAAACAACATCAAAAAGATGAATCGCACCCCAATTCATGCCTAATGAAAACTAATGAATTCCAACTTCTACAATCGTTGCCAAAACCTATCAAATCAACTCCGATTGACCCCAAATTTTATACATAAGTCATAAAGGACACAATGGACCTATTCCAACTTCTGAAATCAAATTAACTACAAAGTCAACTCTCGCTCAAACCTCTCAGCTCTCCAACTTCTGCCATTTGAAGTCAAAATCACCAACAGACCTCCAAATCACTATCCGGACATACTCCTAAGTCAAAAATCACCCTATGGAGCTATTGGAACCGTCAAAATTCTATTCCGAAGAAATTTACACATAAGTCAACATCCGGTCAACCCTTTCAACTTAGGCTTCCAACCTTGGGACTAAGTGTCCCAATCTATTTCGAAACGTCCTCGAAACCAAACCAATCACCCTGGCAAGTCACATAACAACAATTGAGCATAGAATAAGTAGTTAATGGGGGAATGGGGCTACAACACACAAAACGACTGGCCGAGTCGTTACATCCTACCCCTCTAAACAAATGTTCGTCCACGAACGAGTCTAGAAGTATACATGGAGTCTCAAATAGCCATGGATATCTGCTCTGCATCGCCCGCTCGGTCTCCCAAGTAGCCTCCTTGACTGGGTGACTTTCCACCGCACCTTCACTAAAGCTATGTTCTTTGACCTCAACTTTCGAACCAGCCGATTTAAAATGGCCACTGGCTCCACATCATAAGTCAAATCAGCATCCAACTAAATCGTGCTGAAGTTCAAAACATGAGATGGATCGCTGACATACTTCCGGAGCATGGAAATATAAAACACTGGATGAACACTCGTCAGACTAGGCGGTAATGCAAGCGTATAAGTCACCTCTCCAATCCTTTCAAGCACCGCAAATGGGACAATGTGCCGAGGGCTCAACTGGCCCTTCTTCCCAAACCTCATAACACCCTTCATAGGTGAAACTCTGAGTAGTACCTTCTCCCCCACCATGTAAGTAATATCACGAACCTTTCGATTGGCGTAACTCTTCTATCTAGACTGGGCCGTGCGGAGCCGATCCTGAAGCAACTTAACCTTGTCCAAAGCATCCCGAACCAAGTCAGTACCAAATAACCTAGCCTCACCCAACTCAAACCAACCCACCGGAGACCGCCACCGCTTCTGATACAAAACCTCATACGGAGCCATCTGAACGCTCAATTGGTAGCTGTTACTGTAGGCAAATTCGACAAGCGGTAGAAAGTGATCCCACGCACCCCCGAAGTCTATGACACAAGCGCCGTAGCACATCCTCCAATATCTGAATAGTGCGCTCGGACTGTCCGTCCGTCTGAGGGTAGAATGTTGTACTCAACTCAACCCGTGTACCCAACTCTTGCTCCACTGCTCTCCAAAACTGCATGACCCGATCAAAAATGATGTACACCGACACACCCTGAAGGTGAACAATCTCACGGATGTAGATCTCAGCCAAACGCTCCGAAGAATAAGTAACCCCAACTGGAATGAAATGCGCGGATTTGGTCAACTAATCCACAATTACGCAAATAGCATCAAACTTCCTCGGTGTCCGTGGGAGCCAAACTACGAAGTCCACGATGATACACTCCCATTTCCACGCCGGACTCTCAAGCCTCTGAAGCAATCCGCCCGGTCTTTGATGTTCGTAATTCACTTGCTGTCAATTTAGGCACCGAGCTACAAACCCCACTATGTCTTTCTTCATCCTTCTCCACCAATAGTGTTGCCTCAAGTCCTAATACATCATTGCAAAACTTGAATGAATGGAACACCGTGAACTGTATGCCTCCTCAAGATTCAACTCACGTAGCCCATCTACATTAGGTACACAGATCTGACCCTGCATCCTCAACACCCCATCATCCCCAATAGTAACCTCCTTGGAATCACAGTGTTGAACCGTGTTTTTAAGGACAAGCAAATGGGGATCATCAAACTGGCACACTCTGATGCAATCATGTAAGGAAGATTGAGAAACCACACAAGCTAGAACCCGACTGGGCTCCGAAACATCTAATCTCGCGAAACGATTGGCCAAGTCCTGAACATCTGATGCAAGCAATCTCTCACCAACAGGAATAAATGCAAGGCCACCCATACTCACCGCCTTTCTACTCAAGGCATCTGCCACCACATTGGCCTTCCCGGGATGATACATAATGGTAATATCATAGTCCTTTAGCAGCTCCAACCATCTCCGCTGCCTAAAATTTAGATCATTTTTTTTAACAAGTGCTGGAGACTCTGAATTTTCATTAATACCTCACAAGACACACTGTAGAGATAATTCCTCCGAATCTTTAATGCATGAACGATAGTTGCCATCTCCAAATCATAAATAGGGTAGTTCTTATCACGAGGCTTCAACCGGTGCGAAGCATAAGCAATCACTCTACCCTCATGCATTAAGACAAACCCAATACCAATCCATGAAGCATCATAATACACTGTATAAGAGCCCGACGTTGAAGGTAAGACTAGAACTAGAGTTGTGGTCAAGGCAGGCCTTAGCTTCTGAAAGCTCTCCTCACATTCATCCGACCACCTGAATGGAGCACCCTTCAGGGTCAACCTGGTCAAAAGCGCTGCAATGGATGAGAAACCCTCCACAAAGCGACTATAATATCCAGCCAAGCCAAGAAAGCTCCGAATCTCTGTAGCTAAAGACGGTCTGGGCCAACTTTGAACAGCCTCTATCTTCTTTGGATCAACCTTAATCCCCTCACTAAACATCACGTGCCCTAAGAACGCCACCGAACTGAGCCAAAAATCACACTTGGAGAACTTGGCATAAAGCTTCTCCTCCCTCAACCTCTGTAGTACAATCCTCAAATGTTCGGCATGCTCCACCCGGCTACGCGAGTACACCAGGATATCATCAATGAATACTATGACAAATGAGTCAAGATATGGCTGAAATATATTGTTCATCAGATGCATGAATGTTGCTAGGCCATTAGTCATCCCAAAAGACATCACAAGGAACTCATAATGACTGTAACGAATCCTGAATGCCGCCTTTAGAATATGCGAGTCCCGAATCTTCAAATGGTGATACCCATTCTTCAAATCGATCTTAGAGAACACCCTCGCTCCCTGAACCTGGTCAAATAGATCATCAATGCGCGGCAAAGGATACTTGTTCTTGATTGTAACTTTGTTCAACTGACTATAGTGGATGCAAATCCGCATAATACCATCCTTCTTCTTCACAAACAGAACTAGTGCACCCCAAGGCGACATACTAGGCCTAATAAACCCCTTATCAAGAAGCTCCTGAAGCTGCTCTTTTAGTTCCTTCAACTCAGCTGGTGCCATATGATATGGAGGAATGGCAATGGGCTGAGTGCCCTCCACCAAGTCAATACCAAAATCAATATCGCTGTCGGGTGGCATGCCCAGCAGGTCTGCAGAGAACACATCCGGTAAGTCTCGCGCTACCGAAACAGAATCAATAGTAGGCGTATCAGCACCAACATCTCTCACAGAGGCCAATCATGACAGACACCCCTTCCCAACCATTCGTTGGGCCTTCAAATATGATATCACCTTGCTCGGAACATAATCTAGAGAGCCTCTTCACTCAATCCTTGGCAACCCCGGCATCGCCAACGTCACGGTCTTAGTGTGACAATACATAATAGCATGACATGGAGACAACCAATCCATACCCAAAATCACTGTCGAAATCATCCATACTAAGCAATAAGAGGTCAGCTCTAGTCTCCAATCCCCCAATAGTCACCACACACAACCGATATACACGATCCACAATAATAGTATCGCCCACTGGCATAAATACTGAACATATGAGACTAAGGACTCACGGGGCATATCAAAATAACGAGCAACATATGATGATACATACGAATAAATGGAACCAAGGTCAAATAATATAGAAGCATCCCTGTGACATACCGTATGTGATGCAACTTAATGAAAACCTCACATACTCACACTCTTGGCCTCCACATTGGCCTTCCCGAGATGATACATAATGGTAATATCATAGTCATTTAGCAGCTCCAACCATCTCCGCTGCCTAAAATTTAGATCATTTTGTTTGAACAAGTGTTGGAGACTCCGATGATCCGTAAATACCTCACAAGACACACCGTAGAGATAATGCCTCCGAATCTTCAATGCATTAACGATGGCTGCCAACTCCAAATCATAAACAGGGTAGTTCTTCTCATGAGGCTTCAATTGGTGCGAAACATAAGCAATCACTCTACCCTCTTGCATCAAGACACACCCAATACCAATCCATGAAGCATCACAATACACTGTATAAGATCCTGACGTTGAAGGCAATACTAGAACTAGAGTTGTGGTCAAGGTAGGCTTGAGCTTCTGAAAGCTCCCCTCACACTCATCCGACCACCTGAATGGAGCACCCTTCTGGGTCAACCTGCTCAAAGGCGCTGCAATGGACGAGAAACCCTCCACAAAGTGACTATAATATCCAGTTAAGCCAAGAAAGCTCTGAATCTCTGTAGCTGAAGAAGGCCTGGGCCAACTTTGAACCGCCTCTATCTTCTTTGGATCAACCTTAATCCCCTCACTAAACACCACGTGCCCCAAAAACGCCACCAAAATGAGCCAAAACTCACACTTGGAGAACTTGGCATAAAGCTTCTCCTCTCTCAACCTCTATAGTACAATCCTCAAATGTTGGGCATGCTCCTCCTGGCAACGCGAGTACACCAGGATATCATAAATGAATACTATGACAAACGAGTCAAGATATGGCTGAAATACATTGTTCATCAGATGCATGAATGTTGCTGGGCCGTTGGTCATCCCAAAAGTCATCTTGACTGTAACGGGTCCTGAATGCCGTCTTCAGAATATCCGAGTCCTGAATCTTCAAATGGTGATACCCATACTTCAAATCGATCTTAAAGAATACCCTCGCTCCCTGAACCTGGTCAAATAGATCATCAATGCACGGCAAAGGATACTTGTTCTTGATTGTAACTTTGTGCAACTGACTATAGTCGATGCAAATGCGTATAGTACCATCCTCCGTCTTCACAAATAGAACTGGTGCACCCCAAGGCGACATATTAGGCCTAATAAACCCCTTATCAAGAAGCTCCTGAAGCTGCTCTTTCAGTTCCTTCAACTCAGCTGGTGCTATACGATACAAAGGAATGGAAATGGGGTGAGTGCCCTCCACCAAGTCAATACCAAAATCAATATCCCTGTCGGGTGGCATGCCCAACAGGCCTGCAGGGAACATATCAGGAAAGGCTCGCTCTACCGAAACAGAATCAATAGTAGAAGTATCAATACCAACATCTCTCACAAAGGCCAAATATGACAAACACCCCTTCCCAACCATTCGTTGGGCCTTCAAATATGATATCACCCTGCTGGGAACATAATCCAGAGAACCTCTCCACTCACTCCTTCGCAACCCCGGCGTCGCCAACGTCACGGTCTTAGCGTGACAATACATAATAGCATGACATGGAGACAACCAATCCATACCCAAAATCACAGTCGAAATAATAGTATCGCCCACTGGCGTAAATACATGAACAGGTGAGACTAAGGACTCATGGGGCATATCAAAATAATGAGCAACATATGATGATACATACGAATAAATGGAACCAAGGTCAAATAATATAGAAGCATCCCTGTGACATACTGAGACAATACATGTTATCACTGTGTCTGAAGCAACGGCCTCTGGCAGGGCAGGAATAGCATAGAATCAAGCATGACCGCCACCTGATTGGCCTCCCCCTCTAGGGCGACCTCTAGCTACCTTAGCCCCACCCGAGCTGGCTACGCGGGTGGTGAAGTGACTGGTGGAGAAGTTGTAGCTTGACCCCTCTACTGAACTGGGCCTCCCAAGAGATGAGGACACTACCTCTTGATATGTCCAAGCTCCTCACACTCGTAGCAACCCCAATCTGTCAATGGGGGTGGGGATTGAATCGGACCCCGAGAACCAGAATAACTGCTAGAAAAACCTGGTGTAGATGAACCCTGAATTGAAGGAGCACGAGATGAACTCTGAGCTGGGAGAGCACTGAGAGATGAATGACACTGGCGAGCACTATCTGAACCATGGATAGCTGATGCACCATGATAAACTGGGCGAACCATCTGAACGGGCCTATAAGGATGATTCCTGTTATGGTAGGACTGCCCCTAGAAAGAACACCACTGAAACCACCCAAACCATGAGGCATCTTGGCCTCCCTCTCCTCACGCTCCTGACTACGGACCAACTCTAGTCGCCGAGCAATATCAACCACCTCGTCGAACCTAGCACCTGATGGATTCTCTCGAGTCATAACAAAATACAACTGATAGCTGAGGCCATTAATGAACCTCCTAATCCTCTCCCTCTTCATGGGAACCAACTAGATAGCATGATAAGCCAAGTCTGAAAATCTCATCTCATACTGAGTCATAGACATGACCTCCTAGCATAGCTGCTCGAACTGCCTACGCAACTCCTCCATGCGGGTCGGCGGCACAAACTTCTCCAAGAAGAGAACGGAGAACTCATTACATAAGAGTGGTGCAGCGTCGGCTGGCCTGCTCTACTCATAGGCCTCCCACCATCTAAAAGTTGCCCCCATCATCTAAAAAGTAGTAAATGAGACTCCACTAGTCTCGAGAATACCTGCCGTGAAAAGAATCCATTGGCACCTAAAGAAGTCCTGAGCATCTTCAGACTCAGCCCCACTGAATGTTGGAGGCTTGAGCCTCCCAAATCTCTCTAGCCTCTTCTGCTCCTCATCATTCAAATGGAACCCACCCAGGCCTGAGCAACTACAACCGGCTGGGCTGGTAGTACCCCCGCCGTTTGAAGTCCCTACACCACCTACTCTGGAGTACGGGTGGCGGGAGTCTAAGCAGTAGCTGGCGCGGCCGAACCTAAAACCACCCGAGCAAGGCTAGTGCAAACAGTCAATATCTGGTCCAGAGCCTCCTGAAGGCCTGGAATCACAATGGGCACAGCTGGTGCCTGAGTTGGCCCCATCGGCTCAGCCACATCTAGAATCTGCTCCTGAGCTGGAGCAACTGGTGGGTGCACAGGTGCTGCTCTAGCTGTTGTATGAGTTTCACCTCGGCCTCTACCGTGTCCCCGGCCTCTTGTAAACCTAGCTGGTGGTACTAGTGGACGTCCGCCCGATCTGGTAGCACGTGTCCTCACCATCTATGAGAGAATATAATAACAAAAGTTTAATTCCCGGAATCAACAATTTTGCATGACAAGAATACAAGAAAGTGAAGTTTCCTAAGGGCTTGACAGCCTCTCGAAGATAAGTACAGATGTTAACGATCTGCAAGACTCTACTAAACCTGCTCATGACTTTTGAGACCTATGTAACCTAGACTCTAATACCAAGTTGTGACGACCCAAATCTTAACATGTCGTAATGGCGCCCATCACAGAATTAGGCAAGCCGACATTCACAATAAAACTAGGCATTTTGTATTAAAAATAATATGAAGCAAGTTTAACAGTAATAACTCTCATAAATAATTGAGATAAACAATTACGACTCGAATACAATTTTTCCAAAATCCGGGTGTCACTGAGTACATGAGAATCTATACACTAACACCGTCTGAAACATTGAAAGGTAGAACAGTATAAATAAAACTAAGAGATGGAGGAAGGGAGTCAAGGTCTGTAAACCCCAAAGCAGCTACCTCGATGATCTCTGAACTTGTAAAATTCTAAGATCAGCAATTACCATGCACGAAAATACCTGGATCTATACACGAAGTGCAGGGTATAGCATGAGTACAACCAACTCAATAAGTAACAAGTCTAACCTTTGGACTGAAAACACCGACGAGCTCAACCAATATAGTACAAATACATATTTTAAGTGTACAGAAAATGTATACATGCTTCCAGGTTTTAGTTCAACACAGATAAAATATGACAAGTCTGACTGGTATGAGGAATATGACATCTCTATAACTATATGCCAATATGAATACTGTATGTGGTGCAACACAATAAAAACCTCACGTACTCACACTCTCAGAGCACTCTATCTGACTGTCTCAATTATCACTCATCACACTCAATCTATTGCGGCACGCAACTTGATCCATATATAGACATAAGGCTTGTTGCGACATACAACCCGATCTATATATAGCCATAAGGCTGGTTGCGCGTGCAACCCGATTCACAAATCTCACTCAGCATGGCTCTCAGGCCCTACTTAGTCATCAATCTCTCCAGTCTCTCGGGCTCACCACACTCATGCTAAGCAGCCCAAATCAATGATACATGATGTGACAATAATGATACATATACTGAGATATGAAATGCAATGATAAGTACGACTGAATACGTAACTGCAAATTAAGCAAATAATCTCAACAACAAACGAACGACCACTGTGTGTCTCAACAGGATAAACATATAGCCTAACATGATGTCTAATATGAATCGGTAGCTCAATTACTCTAACACATAATGATCACATGAATGGCTACAAGATCTGATGACTACACAGTACAACAGAATCAACCAGATCACAAATTGCTATGGTGCACGCCCACACGCTCGTCACCTAGCATGTGTGTTACCTCAACACCAATCACGTAATACGTAATTCAGTGATCCGTACCCTCAGAACCAATTTTAGTAGTGTTACTTACATCAAACCGTGCAAATCTGTACTCCAACAAACTTTTGCCTTGCAAATCGGCCGCCGAACACTTCGAATCTAGCCACAAACAATTCGATACAATCAACACAAGCTATAGGAATCAATTCCATATGAAAATACTGAGTTCTTAATCAAAAGTCAAAAAGTCAACTCAAAAAGACAACCCTGAGCCCACATCTCGAAATCCAACAAAAGTTATAAAATACGAACACCCATTCAACCACGAGTCCAACAATATCAAATTTACCAAATTCCGATGCCAAATCGTCACTCAAATCATCAAATTTAACTCTCCAATCCCTAGCCCCAAACTCTCAAAATTCCACCTTAAAAACACATAAACTAGGTGGGAAATTCAACGGGTAATCAATGTTATTGAATAAAATTCAACGGGCAAAACACAAAATGATTAAAATTCTGGGAACCCTTCAATTTATATTCTGCCCAGTGCTTTCGCACCTACGGAATCGTTTCTGCGATAAAAATCCCGCTTCTGCGGAAATTCACTTGAGTCCACAAGGTTCGCACCTGCGCTCTAAGATCCGCACATGCAGAAGCGCTTCTGCGACCATCCGTCCGCTTCTGCGAAGACATCTTCATTTATTCATTCTCCGCATCTGTGGAGCCTTTCTCGCATTTGCGGGCTCGCAGATGCGGAAGACCCCTCGCACTTGCGACACACCCCAGGCCAGCCCCAGCTCCTCTTATGCACCACATTCGCCGCACCTTCAGCGTCGCAACAGCGGCTAATCCCTTCGCAGGTGCGATCACACTAGAAGGCAAAAAATCTCAGCAATGCTTCAAGTCCAACTTTCGCTCTGTTGCCCATCCAGAATCCACCTGAGGCCCTTGGGACCTCAAACAAACATACCAACAAGTTCTAAAACACGATACGAACTTAGTCGAGGCCTCAAATCACACCAAACAACATCAAAAACACGAATCACACCCCAATTCAAGCTTAATGAAAACTAATGAATTTCAACTTCTACAATCGATGCCGAAACCTATTAAATGAACTCTGATTGACCCCAAATTTTGTACACAAATCATAAATGACACAACGGACCTATTCTAACTCCCAAAATCAAATGCCGAGCTCAGTAACAACAAAATCAACTCTCGGTCAAATCTGTCAACACTCCAACTTCTAATTTTTCCAACTTCTGCCATTTCAAACCAAAATGACCTACGGACCTCCAAATCACTAACCGGACACACTCCTAAGTCCAAAATCACCTTAAAGAGTTATCGAAATCGTCAAAACTCCATTCCGGAGCCATTTATATATAAGTCAACATCTGATCAACTCTTTTAACTTAGGCTTCTAACCTTGGGACACTTTGTCCCAATCTATCTCGAAGCATCTCCGGAACCAAACCAATATTCCTGGAAAGTAACAATAATTGAGCATAGAATAAGCAGTAAATGAGAGAATGGGGATACAACACACAACACGACCCACCGGGTCGTTACATAGGTACCGCCTCGTAGTCTCATTTCACAATCAAAATCATAATCTTTCCTTATATCAATGCTGCCTTACATTTAGTTTTAAAAATCATTTTTTTTGCAAATAGCTACTCTCGTTTTAGCCCACATTTTCACACTGCGTGACTTCAAGTAGTTCCCCAACTAGCAACACGTGTATCAAGCCCACATTATCTCACCACATGTGTATCAACCCATATTCTTATACTACTGTATGTGTATCAATAGCACAACTCGCACCTTAAGTGCTCAAATGCCACAACTTGCCAAAAGAATCAACAATATCAATGTTTTCACAACAAATAGCCCATGGCTCAACCACAATGTGTACAAGAGTCTCAACAATAGCAACTCAAAGTGAATAGCTCAACAAGAATAATATTTCAATAATTTACAACTTTGCCTCCATGTGATCACGACTTTTACAACTTCAACACCAAAACTCAACAATAAGATATTCCAAGAATAACAACTTCAAGTAAGGTAACGCAACAGTTAAATATTTAACAAAGCAATGAGGAAACAATAACTTCAACTAAGCATGTAAGGGAAAATAACAAGTAAGAGATGGGACGAGCATTTAATAATGTTAAATAAAGCATGTAAGGATAAATTAATGATGAAATACATAACATGTTATGACAATACTATTAAAGGCATGAAAAGAAGCTAAATAGTCTAAACCAGTCAATTACTACATATAGCCCGTGTACCCACTCGTCACCTTTCATTTACGGCTTTCACGTACCACAATTAACACAAAGCAACACCACTCCTAAGGGGTAAGTCCCCCGCATAAAGTTAGACAAGATACTTACCTTAAACACGCTAACTCAATCCACTAGTAAGCCTTTTCCATGATTATCCAACTCTGAACGGCTCGAATCTAGCCAAGATAACTTTACACTATAAATACAATCCATAGGATAATAAAGTTGCAATCTTTAAAGAAAATAAAAAAGTCAACCTCGGTCTCGCGTCTCGAAATCCGACCAACCTTACAAAATCCGAACACCCATTATGTCACGTCCCAAAATTTCCCCTAGACGTGACAGGCACCCAGATAACGCTACCCGCTAGACGAACCAACTTATACCATACACTTAGCATTTATTCAAAACTCAACCGAAATAAATGCAGGTTCCTAATATTTCATTAATTAAATGTGCATGATTAATGATCTAAGTTCGATAAATATATATGAATAATAATAACAAAAATGAAGGAACAATACTTTAGCCCAAATCCACACTAGACGATGGGGCATCTAACAGAGTAACAAGAGTTTAATTGACTGGTATGCAAACTCCAAATAGAAAGAAATCACTAATACAAACTAGATAAAGCTTAAGTGACAGCCTCCACAAACAATGCGGTGGCTCACATTAGCAACAGAATCAACCTGAACGAATTCTTCAGCCACTAGCCCTATTGTCCGCAATAGTATCTACATAGAGATGCAGGTAATGAGTGAGTTATACGTAAATATAACACAGTAAGATTCTCGACCAGCCACTATGAGTACCTCTTGAATAAGTGTTAGAAAATACAAACACACCACAATAAGAACGATATAATAAATATGATAATTATACAATAACTCGATATATATGTATCAACAAAGTTAATAAGAATTAACCAACACAAACATATCTCAACTCACTACATACTAAGGACTTGTTATGACTGCAGTAAAAGAAATTAACCAACACCGCTATAAGTCCACAGCAGCACCACAAGGCCACAAATATGTAACAGAGCATACACAATGCTCATTGAAGCATACACAATGCCCAAAATATATCAAGAAGCATACACAATGCTCTGTTGTGGCTCACATTCGTATCAATTCTAATATCATGGCTCACAGCCGTATCAAATCTAACATCATGGCTCACAGCCATATCAAATCCAACATTATGGATCACAGTCGTATCAAATCCAACATCATGGCTTGCAGCCGTATCAAACCATCAAACAACTTATAAATTACTTTTCGTATTTTTTATAAAATAATATATTTGCGGCTAGTGAAAGACCACCGAATCTGCCAAGCGCACCCTTGTCCCAACACATGGACTAGACAAACAGAACGTATTTTCAAAAAGGATTTTGGAAAAGTAAGCATCAAAGCTTAAAGTCTCAGTTAACTTGCTAACAACAAGTCCTCCAACATTGTAGCATCCAGAACACTAACCAAGTAGCCTCCAATAGCTTCAATGTTAGTTGTGTAATTTCACCTTAATAGCTTGAACTATTGAACCATGGCCTTCACTGCAACAGTCACCGAACACCTCCAAGACCCTTAATGAATCTTCTTTCTTTTTGAATGAATGAAACCCCAATGTATTAAACTTTATATGACCCATCATCTCTAAGTACATTATTACAAGAATAATATATCATCTAATTTAATATTCCATCAACCTTTTGGTCTGAAAATTGCAGCATATGCTGTTGTATAGGGTGAAATATGATATGACACGTGGTCATCTAAAGGAAAGACACGTGGAACCCAAGACGGGGATGGCCGAAGACCGAACGCAGCCATTCCGCTTATCACCGGAAGGGATAACATTCATAAAGGTGTATTAAATACTCTGCGTTCGGTAGAATTTAATAAGGAATATTCTGCAGCATTAAGAGCGACGGCCCGTTATAGAGAGTTTGGCATATATGTTCACCATTACATCTTTATCAATGACCCTCATAATTGACATTAAATGTCATGCCCAAAACCTGGGGAGGCATGGCTGGCACCCAGTGCCGTACTGGCCCGAGAGAACCAATTTGTAACTGATGATCGCACGATGAAAACTAGAACATACGTAGGTTGAGTTGACTGAACTCATTCCTTCAATAACTATCATGGGCCAACATGGCCACAACTCATAATGTATAACTGTAAGTGGGCAAACATTGTATCAATGAACCATTGTTCTTAAAACATGAATACATATGGGCTGTTAGGTCCTCTTACATATTGTACATTATGAACCTCTGTGTATGTCTACAAAGCCTCTAAAATTATTCCACATCAAAACATGGTGGGGACAGGGACACGGCATACCCATAAGTCTATAGCAAAACTCTGACACGATAACTTAGAGACTCGGCTACACTCCGAAAGAAGTGGAGTATTACCGATCCTTCGCTGAATGCTAACCTCATCTACTATGAGGGCTCGTCAAACTTATTATCTATACCTACAGGCATGAATGCAGCGTCCACAACAAAAGGATGTCAGTTCTGAGACCCATGAACAGAAGATATAATAATAAGACACATGGGGATTCAGCAACATAGGCACTCCTAGTTCTTCTAAGAATAGAGGCATATGTGAAAGTTGTGCGTTTGCTCGTTTCGTTTGTATCATATGGATCATGCCAAAAGGAAGAAGGGATAACCTTAATATACCTGGTCTTAACCCACTGGCTCAAGAGCTCAACTTGTATTCGTGTGTATATATAGATATGCCACCTAGTACATATACCAAAGGGTCACCATTTGGCTTAACTAAGAACCACATATGCTGCCACGTTGGGAGGTCCATTAGGCTTATCCACAATTTCATAATAAGTTTGTTAATTTTGCACTAAACCAATAATTCGCATAATTAATTCTGGCACACAATTCACTTACATACTAATATATTTCATATACCTTACTATCATGGTCATGTGATATAGCACTATTCCATAAATACGAGGTATTATAGCTTGGACCGTATTTCATCCTAAAATGTCAAACTTCGGCGATACTCAATTTCTTCGATTCGTTTACACCCTGACCTTGATAACACTCACTTATCACTGATATAAATATCATAAGCACTTATAACCTCAAAATAGTCTTGTCCTTGATCTTATGTCAATTACCTTACGACAAATCTAATGTTCAAAAGTATGGGATGTAACTCTTAGATATTTACAAAAACATTTGCCAAAGTTTCCTGTGTAAACTAAACTAAAACCCAACCTCTATATAAAGTATGGACTATTCACAACCTTCTGCACTTGAGTATCTCATATCTTCTTCACCTTTACCTTACTTAACTTTCAAACTCACATCGTATCTTCTATCGTTTTCATAACCTCCCTTCTACATTGGTAGAAATTACATCCATGCCTTAAAGCTCTACTCTGATACTTGCATCTCTGGTGCATACAAAATCCGACGGAAGCTTCATACTGATTTTTTATGACTCAACTCCATGGCACGATCTGAAAACAAAAGAAGGGTAACATTTCCTAAATGTCCTATAGCTTCTCAATTATAAATGTGGCACGCAACACGCCCATAAGTGAAACTCCACTAGGAACGGCTTTGCAGACTCCCTAGGACACGACCTGCTCAGATAACACTCCTGTCATGCCCTAAACCTGGGGAGGCGTGGCTGGCACCCGGTGTCGTACTGGCCCGAGCGAACCACTCTGTAACTCATGATCGCACGACCAAAACTAGAACATACGTAGGTTGAGTTGATTGAAATCATTCCTTCAATAACTATAATGGGCCAACATGGGCACAACTCATAATGTATAATTGTAAGTGGGCAAACGCAGTATCAATGAACTATCGTTCTTAAAACATGAATACATATGGGCCATCAGGGCCTCTTACATACTGTACATAATGAACATGTATGTGTGTGTGTGTGTCTACAAAGCCTCTAAGATTATTCGACATCAAAACATGGTCGGGACAGGGACTCGGCCTACCCATAAGTCTATAGTAAAACTCTGACACGATGACTTATAGACTCGGCTGCACTCCAAATGAAGTGGAGTCTTATCGATCCTTCACTGAATGCTAACCTCATCTTCTATGAGGGCTCGTCCAACTGATTATCTATACCTGCAGGCATGAATGCAGCATCCACAACAAAAGGACGACAGTACATATAATGTACCGAGTATGTAAGGCATGTAAATCAATGTATAAAGGACATGAAAGAAACATGAAATAAAGGACTAAACGTGTAAGTTTGGATAGCTCTATAAATCATGAAATATTTATAACGTCATGCATATGCATATAATTGTCATATAATGCATAGGTCTGTACGTACATAATATCATCAAGCCTCTGAGGGCATTTCATCATATTATCTCAGCCTCTGTGGGCAAAATCATCAACGTATACCAACTGATCAGATGGTGGTGCGTATATAACGCCGTAACCTTTTCCCATACCCCATATACATATAATATACACGTATATAATGCCATCTGGTCATGAGTGAATGCATATGTATAAATGAATGCAATGCATAATGAAGTAAGATAATAGGATCTCTCGGAATGTCATAAGATCAGTATGCCTTCAGATAAACTTTCTAAGACCCATGAATAGAAGATTTAATAAGACACATGGGGAATCAACAATATATGCACTCATAGTTCTTCTAAGTATAGAGGTATTTGTGAAAGTTGCGCGTTTGCTCATTTCGTTTGTATTATATGAATCATGCCAAAAGAAAGAAGGGATAACCTTAACATACCTGGTATTAACCCACTGGCTCAAGAGCTCAACTTGTATCCGCTAAAGGAAACCGACGTGAGTGTAATCATTATGTTCTTCGCATTCTCTTTAGTCGTAGGACTTAGTATCTTTTTGTTGAGAAGAAGTGCAATTTACCTTCTAGAAAACGTTGCTGCCCTTATTTTCCTAAAGAAAATCTTCTCCACTTTAAGAAGTTAAGAAAATGTATATATTGTCTCTCTATATATATAACACTAATGTACAGCACCTTCTATATATATATATATAGGAAGCCAACAAAGTAGTAAAATCTATCTTAAAATGGGCCTTTAACCACTTACACATGTTATTAATAGAATACCCAATTGATTAGTCATCCAACCCCATTTACACGTGTACATATATAGTACACCTATATCTTATTATCATTTACACTTGTGTATATATAGATATGCCACCTAGTACATAAACCAAAGAGTCACCATTTGGTTTAATTAAGAACCCCATTTGCTGCCATGTTTGGAGGTCCATTAGGCTTATCCACAATTTCCTAATAATCTTGTTAATTTCCCACAAAACCAATAATTCACATAATTAATTTTAGCACACAATTCACTTAAATACTAATATACTTCATATACCTTACTATCATGGTCATGTGATATAGCATTATTCCATAAATACGAAGTATTATAGCTTGTACCGGATTTTATTCCAAAATATCAAACTTCGGCAATACTCAATTTCTTCGATTCGTTTACCCCTGACCTTGATAACACTTACTTATCACTTGATATAAATATCATAAGCACTTAACCTCAAAAATAGTCTTGTCCCTGAACTAATGTCAATTATCTTATGACAAATCTAACATTCAAAAGTACGGGATGTAACATTAAAGGAGGGCACTATCCTAGGACCTCCTTCCCTAGACACAACTATAAACAGTGAGCCCAATTATCATTGTAGAGGACACGAATTTTCTGGCTAAACTTACACTACATTCTATACAAAGCTTAATACAATCTTACTTTTCCGCTTTTTGATCTCATCATTGCTTTGCCCGAAACCTTGTTCCCGGAACTGTCATCTCTACTGTTTCATCTACAATTTAAGGCTAAGTATTGTATATTTCTTCAATTATTGCATTATTTCATGATCAAATTAGTTCACTTGTCTAGAAACCACGTATAAATTCAACTGTACTATTTTACCGGTAAATAGTTTGGCGCCCACCATGGGGCCTAGATAGTCGTGTAATTAACTTGATCCTTGCCTTTTTTACTAATGTGATTTGATTATTTTTTCATAGAAAAAATCACAAAAAATAGCAGATAACACTGTTAACAACACGCACAACCCTGTAATTCGAGGGGATCAGCCTCATTTCGAGGATTCAATCAGTGACATCCACAATGAGGGGAATGATGCCACGCTGGTGCATGATAGGCAATACCCTTTACAGGTTCGGGAGACAACTCCACAATGATGCTGATGAGGAGCATGTCGTGGATGCGGTGAGTATCCTGCAAAAGCAACAAATAATCATTCTAGACCATCTCACGTGACATGATAAGGTGATGACGGAGTTGAAGCAGGCGCTATCGGGGGCTTTGAATAATGCCAATAGACGAGATCCAATTCCTCCCGGTGTTCCCGCAAACCGAACAATGCAGAGAGGCAAAAACAACACTCCCAGAGGTGAAGTTGGCTCCGACGGGGCTGGGGGGAGCGGATCCGATCTCAACAATGAGAACGACCCGTTCAAGAATGAACTTTTACTATTTATTAGGGAAGACAATGCCCGCATGGACCAAATCCCGGGCGCGCCACCAGTATTGAAAAGTCTGGACTCGAAGAAGTATACTCAATTGCCGTACAAGCCGAGTACGGTACCGGAACTAATCACAAAGCGATTCAAAATGCTGGAAGTGCCGAAGTATGATGGGACTTCAAACCCATAGGAGCATATTACTACATCCACAACAACGGTAAAAGGAAATGATTTAGGTCCTCGCGAAATTGCATTTGTGTTGCTAAAGAAATTTGGAGAAACTCTCACGAGGGGAGTTCTAACGTGGTATTCATTATTACCCAAGTATTCTATAGATTCCTTTGAGATGCTCGTGGATTCTTTCATCAAGGCTCATGCTGGGGCCAGAAAAGTACAAGCCGGAAGGCTAACATATTCAGGATCACACAGGGAGACTCCGAATTATTACGAGAGTTCGTTACATGATTCTAGAAATAAATAATATTGCTCTCGGTTGTCCCGGATGAATGGGCAGCTGAAGCATTCACCAAAAGATTGAATCCGAGAAGCTCAGACGCTTCCCGGAAGCTGAAGGAAAGCCTTCTTGAGTTTCAAGCAACAACTTGGGTAGATGTCCACAACCGATACGAGTCAAAGATAAGGATCGAAGATGACCAGGTCGGTTATACATCATCAGCCAAAAGACGGGAGAGGAGTAGAGAAAAATCGAAGGATGACTACGACGCAGACAGACAGACTTCGAGGGGCCGGTTTTTGCCTTACGAGCGGACCGAAGGCCGTGGCAGAAGCTTCCGGGAAGCAAACAAGTTCACCATTGACAGAGGCACCGATCGTGGTCAAAACAATAGAGCACTTCAAGATAAAGAGAAGTCGGGGTCTTGAGATCCTTCTTACCCCAAGTTATCAGAATATAACTACAACGTCAGTATAGTTGAGTTGGTGTCAGCCATCAGAAACATTAAAAGGCACAATTCCCGAGGCCTATGAGGTCTGATTCCAGCCAGAGGGATTTCAACTTATGGTGTGAATACCATGGGACGAACGGCCACCGAACATAGGACTGCCGACAACTTCGGGAAGAGGTAGCAACACTATTGAAGAATGGTCACCTCAGAGAATTCTTGAGTGACCGAGCTAAGAGACATTATGGTCGCAACAGAGACAACGCTGAACCTTCGAAAGCAGGAGAAGAACCCCTATGCCAAATAATCAATATGATATTGGGAGGGAATGAGATTAACGGGGTCACCTTTTCGGCAGCAAAAAAGACGAAAGTATCAATAACTCATAGTTCCGGGAATATTAAATGGATTGCTGTTACCAGACAACGATGCACTGGCAATTTCTTTAAATGTGTTAGATTTTAAGATTAAACATGTTCTAGTGGATCCAGGAAGTTCGGCTAATATCATACAATGGAGAGTATTTGAGCAAGCTAAGCTCACCGGAAGCAGTATTCCGGCAACAATGCTCCTCGATGGATTCAACCTTGCAAGCGTGACGAGCAGGGGAGAGATTTAGCTCCTCACGAACGCTGAAGGAGTAATGAAAACAACTCTCTTCGAAGTAGTAGATAGTTGTTACATGTGATACAATATCATCCTGTGAAGGCCATGGTTACACGAGATGGAAGTTGTACCCTCAACATATCACCAATTGCTGAAGTTTCCAACGCCCGTAGGAATCAAGCAGATAAGAGGTGATCAACCGGCAACAAGGGAGATGAGTGCAATTCCGGTTTCCAGTAGCAAAGGGAAGGATCACACGACATAGCAATTACAGGAACTGGTAACTACTCCCGAGCTAGAAGAAGTTAGCTCGGGATCAGAGTCGTCAGAACATTATCAAGTGCCGAGATATTTCCAAATTCTTTAAGAGACTGAAACAACGAAGTCCACGAAGGAGGAACTAGAGAAAGTTGCATTGTTCGAAGATTTCCTAGAAAGCAAATCCCATTTGGGGACAGGACTGCACCCGAAGCTCAGGTCTGGTTTTAGTGAATTCCTTAAATTTAATGCCGATTATTTTGCATGGACGCACGAGGATATGATAGGTATCCCGACGGAAGTAGCCGTGCACAAGCTGAGTTTGGATCCCAATGTACCTCCGGTAATACAAAAGAAATGCATTATTGCCGAGGCCAAGAATAAATTCGTCAAAGAAGAGGTAACCCGCTTACTTAATATCGGTTCGATTCGAGAGGTAAGATATCCAGACTCGCTAGCTAATGTAGTAGTAGTTCCTAAGAAGAACAATAAATTTCGCATGTGTGTAGACTATAAAGATCTTAATAAGGAGTGCCCGAAAGACTCGTTCCCACTACCAAATATCGATCAAATGATAGATGCCACGACCAGGAACGAGTTAATGAGTTTCCTCGATGCTTATTCCGGTTACAACCAAATCAAGATAAACCCGAAAGATCAGGAAAAGACTTCGTTTATAATGATTTTTGGTACATATTGTTACAATGTGATGCCCTTTCGGGTTGAAAAATGCCGGAGCCACTTATCAACGGCTCGTAAATAAGATGTTTGAAAAGCAAATAGGAAAAACTATGGAAGTTTATACAGACAATATGCTCGTTAAGTCTTTGAATGCAGGTGACCACCTTAAGCATTTGCAAGAAATATTCGACATCTTGAGGAAGCATAACATGAAACTTAATCCCGAGAAGTGTGCGTTCGGGGTCAGTTTTGGTAAGTTTCTAGGATTTCTTGTCTCACAAAGGGGAATTGAGGTAAACCCCGACAAAATCAGGGCCATAGAGGATATCCCGGATCAATTGTCGAATGTAAAGGAAGTAAAAGGCTCACAGGAAGATTAGCAGCTTTGAGCAAGTTCATTTCCCGGTCGTCGGAAAAATGTCATCGCTTCTTCATACTGCTCCAAAAGAAAAATAATTTTGAACGGACACCGGAGTGCCAGTAGGCTTTGAGGGACCTGAAGAAGTACTTATCAAACCCTCCATTGCTCTCAAAACCAAGAGAAGGTGAAATATTGCTAGTCTACCTTGCGATTTCAGAAGTTGCGGTAAGTGCGGTTTTAGTCCGGGAGGATGAAGGTACGCATTTACCAATTATTACGTTAGCAAAATTTTAACGGGAGCAGAAACTCACTGCCCACATTTGAAAACAACTAGCCTTAGCTCTCGTAGTCGCCGCTCGGAAGCTAAGGCCCTACTTGCAATGCCACCCGATAGCTGTGGTGACTACTTTACCGTTGCAGAACATCCTTCATAAGCCCGAGCTCTCAGGCAGATTGGCCAACTGGGCCATCAAAATTAGTGAGTTTGACATAAAATATAAACCAAAGACTGCAATTAAGTCGCAAGTCTTGGTTGACTTCGTGGCCGATTTCAGTCCGGGACTACTACTTCTGGCAACCAAGGAGGCAGTAATGGTGTCGGAATCGACATTGGGTGTTTGGACCTTATTTACGTACGGAACTTCCAACGTAAAAGGGTCCAGACTCGGAATAGTCTTAATCACGCCTTCGGGGAAAACCTTAAGGCAAGCCATCAGAACGATCCATTTAACTAACAATAAGCTCATGATTATAACTTTCCCCAATAATATTCGCAACATTAATGGATTATATATAATTGCTCAAATTGTCACAGAAAGAGTCATAAATAGGTTCATAATAGAATATTTGATCACAAGCGTCACAATAATCATGCATATCCTCTTTACTAGTAGCAAACACTTTTATAAGCTCATAATCAGCATGACTTAAAGAATGACTCCCCATCACACAACAAAAACCACGTTCTAGCAATTTATCACTAGACCCTTGAATAGGAGAAGAAGAAATATTTAATTCATTCGCAAGCTTCTTCTCATAAATTTCTTTCCTCTTTCTACAAAGTTGGACTTCATAATCATCTATGTCATACTCAATTTCAAAAGGAAACAAATTACTCTTGCACTTGAACTTAGATATTACAGTTAATGACTTGATTTGCATCAAAATATCATCATCCATAAAAATAATAAATTCACCAACATAAGAAATAAGACTATAGTTCATTACCTCCAAAAATATATTAGATGTTCTAGAAAGGCCAAAAATGTGAATAAACCAATTATACATACCATACTTAGACTTCTTTACCAATGGAACATCATCACCTTACATTCGTTTATGCAATGGCTCCAACATAGCAATGGCTTTAGGGTACTCCACGTCATAAACTTGAACATAAGAATCAAGGTAGTCAAAAGGTTCAATAACAAAGAATTTAACTAAGCTTTTATCTTCCGCCATCCAACAAGAATTGATTTCTCCAAATTCATGTTGGAATCCAATTGGACCCTTTGCCACCATCTCTTGCGCATCACCTCCCCTTTCAAAAGGTCTTTCAACACAGGGCAGCACAAAATCACAAGAACTAAAACAAGAAAGAGTTAATGGGTTAGGAAGTAAAGAATTTTTTTTATTTCTTACAATCTCTTTGGCTTTTATCACAAAACCAACTTTTTCCTTACCCTTAGCCTATTTTCTCTCACTAAAGTTTTTTTTTCTTCACACAAATCCTCTTGTTGCCTCACAAACCCCTTTTTATCTCAGTACCTTCTCTCTTTTCTTTTCTCTCAAGCTCACTCTTTTCCTCCCTTGACATCCCACTCTCTTCACTCAACACAACCTCTTCTTTCTCTCTTTGGATGTCAACCTGCACTCCCTTACTCCTCTCATTCTTTTCTCTCTCATATTTTTCCAATACTCTATAACAGTCATTTCATCTTCACAAATTTGTGAGGGAGTCAAAGGCCCAAAAATGAGTTTCTTCTCGTTAACCTCAAAAGAGTATCAATTTTTTTCCATTCTATATGAAGCTTTTCTATAGATATACCATGGCTTTCCTAACAAGATATGATAACTATTCATGGGAATAACATCACACCAGATCACATCCTCATATCTTTCAATAGAGAATGGCAATAACACTCTTTTATCTACCTTTACTCCTTCCAACATGTAGGGTTCAATATGCTCAACGCAAGGCAAGTTCAATTTCTCAACCATATAAGTGCTAATTGAGTTATAGCCAAACTCTTTGTCAATTCTAAGGGAACAAATCGCAGACATCACTTTAGCTCTTGTTTGAAAAATACCTTTACCATTGTCTTCCTTCCATTCAGTATACTGAAAGTTCGACTTTTCAAGTTGTTGAGTCATAGCTCGCCTCCTTTCTTCATAACTACCTAGCAAGTCAAGAGTAAGGATAAGAAAATGCGAGTGAAGAGGTGACAAAATGGATAAGTCCTCGGGATTAAGCCCATGAAAACAAGAGAGTTAATGATTTCTCTAAGTTATAGAAAGCTCAGTATAGCCTGAATGAACTCAGAGGAGTCTAAGACTAGTAGCATTTGGAAGAGATAGAATATTGCCCTGATACTACAATGAGGGTGTAATTGTGATAGATAAAGTATGACGTTTGGGCCTTCGATTGAGTAATAATTTGAAGAGGATTTCATGAACTACACGGGATTAGAATACCCCCATAAGATGAATCATGTCGGGATGCTATGAAATACGATCATGGAAGTATAGTATCATATCCCCCCAGGTAGATCAGGAAAATCACTTCAAATGTTCCACGATGCAACGTAAGCCCTAGTGATTACGTAAGACGTTTCAAGTTATCAATGGTAGATTATAGATCAATATTGAGGTGAATCAACAATAGATAGATAAAAGTTACAAAGTATGACACGAGATTAAACCATCATTCTTAAGATGAACAGTAATGAAGAAGCATTAAAGGACTTAGATTTATACATATAGGATAAGCAACGAGAGTAACCTGGAGTTGGTAGAAGACCTCAGTAACGATAAATCAAAGTAAGAGTTATGGTATAATATGACCTACCTAGATGCAATAAAGTCATACGAATGGATAACCGGGTCTATGAAATAAGATATAACAATATGCGTAAGTTCAACAAAGTATCGAATGAAGAACTTCATTGTACTTATAGATGCCCAGAGGGACATCTTATTAAGCTCTATATATGTTCAAAAAATGAGGCCTAGAGATTGGCTAAAAGCTGGAGGAAAAAGGAGAGAAGAGTCGCATAGGCGCTCTTACAATGTCAGAGTCGTACAGGCTGCATGATGAAAGATAGCAACAGTTACAAGATTGGAAAGATTCCGACCACGAGTCGTGGTGTGAGAAAGAAGCCTAAGGGGGGGAAATGCCCTGATGTTTGGGATTTATTCATAGAACAGTTGCCTAGATGGTAAGAAGAGTACTAAAGTATTCGCAAGAGCTATGGGTTATGAGAATGATAAGTGCATAAGTCTACATTCGAGGATGAATGTTCAAGGGGGGAATGAAGTTACACCCCATATTTTTGTACGTAAACGTACGCCATAAGTAAATTGATGAAAGCTCGGAAATGAGATATTACATCCCACATTTTCGTACGTTAAAGTTTCGTCGTAAGTTAATCGGCATAAGTTCGGGAATGGGATTATTTTGAGATTATAAGCATTATGCTATTTCAAACAAGTGATGAGTAAATTCGTGAAGGACAAAGGGTAAGAAAATGGAAGAAAATAAATTTCGTCGAAGTTTGATATTTTGGGATAAAATACGGCCCGAGCTAAAATACCTGATATTTATGGACTAATACCATACAAGGTACCACATGGCCATAACAGTAAGGTGTACAAAGTGTGTTAAAAGTGAGTAGTATTTTAAGTAATTTGAGATAATTCTTAATTATGTGGGTAATGATATTATGGATTTTAGTAAGAGATTAACTAAGTGATTAAGTTATTTGGATAAGGTTTAATAAACCTTCACGTGGCAGCAAGATCTAGCTCCAATTTGTGACTCTTAAGTCAAATTTCAAGGTGGCAAAACTTGAACAAGTCTTTGGCCAAATAAGCCACAAGTGGGGCCCACACCCATTAATACAAAACACTTCTCAAAACTCACCAAATGAAGAAGTGTCACACTTTCTAACGGATGAAAAAGCTTCAAGCAAAGATCATATTCTTCAATAGAATGTAAGTCACATAAGCAAGATAAGATCTTCAATAATTCAAAGCAACGTGAGATCTTGCAATTATAAGGGAGTACGGTACAATCTTTCTCAGGAATATCATACGGATATTTCCCTATTTCGATCCGTCGTCACGCGTTGTCGCAATCAACGGTGTTAAAGGGATTGTCAAGAGAATCGATTCAGGTATGTTAAGGCTATTCTTTCTTTCTTTTTGGCATGATCCAACTAATACAGATGAAACGAGCAAAATACTCAACTTCCATAAATGACTCTGTTCATAGAAGTATTAGAGATGCCTACGTTCTTGATTCTCCATATGAATTATTATTATATCCTCTGTTCATGAGTCTCAGAAAAATACGTAAGTTGATAAAGTTTATTTCATGATATTAATCAAAGGTATAATGGTCTTATGACACTCTGAAAGATTTTATTGACGTATTTCTCATGCATTTGATTCATTTACATTGACTCATGACCAGATATCATTATATACGCGTATATTATATGTATATAGTTTATGGGAAAAGGTTACAGCGTTATATACGCACCACCACCTGATCAGCTGGTATACATTGATGATTTACCCATAGTGACCGAGATGATATGATGGGATGTCCTCAGAGGCTTGATGATATTATGAATGCATATACCCATGCATGGTATGACATTTATATGCATATGCATGACATTATAAGTATTAAATGATTCATAGAGCTATTCAGACTTACATGTCGAGTCTCTTACTCCATATTTCTCTCATGTCTATTATTTACTGATTTTCATAACTTACATACTCGGTACATTATTTGTATTAGGCGTCCCTTTTGTCTGGGGACACTGTGTTTCATGCCCGCAGGTCGAGAGTCCTCCAAGTAGGTTATCAGCTCAGCGAAAGGTGTTGGTGCGCTCCATTTGCTCCGGAGTTACTTGTTTGGTTAGTATGATTTAGACGTGTATTGTTTGGTATGATGGGACTCTGTCCCGACCTTTATGATGATTATGTATTCTTAGAGGCTTGTAGACAGATGTCATATACGTAAAAGATGGTATGGCCTTGTCGGTCTATGTTCAATGTACGAGTGGTTATTTTGGTCTTATAGACCCGTATGTCTTATGTATAAGTTGGTATTACATGTTGTATTCTACTTATCTCACGACAGCTTCTTTGGCTTAGTTATCTATGATAGTATGATACAAAAAGATACGTTATGTTGGTACTCGATTGAGTAAGGTACTGGGTACCCATCGCGGCCCATCAGTTTGGGTCGTGACAATATCGATACGAAAAGATACGTTATGTTGGTACTCGATTGAGTAAGGTACTGGGTACCCATCGCGGCCCATCAGTTTGGGTCGTGACAATATCGATACGAAAAGATACGTTATGTTAGTACTCGGTTGAGTAAGGTACTGGGTGCCCATCGTGGCCCATCGGTTTGGGTCATGATAATATCATTTCGGGTCTTAGAAAAATACGTAAGTTGATAAAGTTTATCCGAGAGATCTTATTAACTTACTTCTTATACATTGCATTCATTTATACATGTACATTGACCCATGACCATATGGCGTTATATACGCGTATATAGACATATGGGGCATGAGGAAAGGTTATGGAGTTATATATGCACCACCATCTGATCAGCTAGTATACGTTAATGATTTCGCACATAGAGGCCGAGATGATATGATAGGATGCCCTCAGGGGCTTGATGATGTTATGTACTCATATACCTATGCATGGTATGACATTTACACGCATGTGCATGACATTATAAATGTTTCATGAATCACAGAGATATTCAGACTTACATGTTGAGTTCGTTATACCATGTTCTTTCATGCCTTACATACTCGGTACTTTATTTATACTGACGTCCCTTTTGCCTGGGGATGCTGTGTTTCATGCTCGCAGGTCCTGATAGACAGGTTTAAAGTCCTCTTATTAGGCTATCAGCTCAGCGGAAGGTGTTGGTGCACTCCACTTGCTCCGGAGTTGCCTATTTTGGTCAGTATGATTTGGACATCTATTGATTGGTATGGCGGGGGCCCTGTCGCAACCTTTATGACGTTTATGTACTTTTAGAGGCTTGTAGACAGATGTCATGTATATGGATACTTGTATGGCTTTATCGGCCTATGTTTTGAATGCGCAAATGATCATGTCAGCCTTATAGGCCCGTATGTCACGTGTATAAGTTTCTATATCATGCTAGGTAGTCCTATGTCTAGTATTCCTTTATGCTTTATTCCAGTTATCTCATGATGGCCCTTCTGGCCCATATACCTATGATGGCGTGACAATAAAGATATGTTATGTTGGTACTCGATTGAGTAAGGCACCGGGTGCCCGTTGCGGCCCTCCGATTTGGGTCGTAACAATAGCCTGGGGTATCAGAGCAGTTCTGTCCTAAGGAATCTACAAGCCGTGTCTAGTAGAGTCTTGTTTATGGTTGTGTTGTGCTCCACACTTATAAGCAGGAGGCTACAGAGCATTTAGGACTGTCACACTTTCTTCTTAGTCTAGATCGTGTGGTAGAGCTCAGTTGTAAGAATTCAAACTCCTAAATTCTATTTTATTCATAATAAAATGATACCTACATCTAGAAGGATAGGTGATAAGAGATTGATTGTGGCTGTGGAAGAGTTGAGTCAGAGTAACTCGATTTTGCATCAAGCTTATGATGAGTAGATGTGAGGTCTTCAGTAGATCATGTGTGTATTAAGACGTGTAAGCTTCTTGATAAGGAGCCCTAAGGCATTAATATCTATCCACTCATATGGTTTAAAGCAATGAGAGAATCAGAAGGTAGATACAAGTTTCAACAAGTAAAAGAAGCAAGGTGAAGAAGGGTACGAGGTACCCAATTAGTGAAGATTATCGGTATTTACAATTCAGGCAGACCCATCTCAGTTATTCTCTATGGGAGCTAACATATATAGTTTAAGAGAAGGACGGGATAACCGGGTCCAGCTGGGGTTAGAGTAACCCAAAATAGTGGATGGATGGTTAGCGTTAGCTGACATTTCCAAAGGATTTTATAATAGTCGGTATCTTGAGAATTTCAGAGATAGCGTTATAATAGAATGGACAACAAAAGAATTACCTTTAAAGTTCATTCAGGAAGACGCTTCCCTAAAGCAAGCACTGTGAGCAGAGTTAATCTTAAGGGGCTAAGTGTGCCACTTACACTAGGTGGGACCCTCATGAGTAAGAAATTTCGTTATCCTTGATATAGAAGGATTACCGCAAGGCGAGTAAGAGTTAGTGAATATGTGAAAAGACACCAAAGATGAAGAGAGGGGGAAAGATGGTGTGATATGGTATTAAGTAGGAGTTATATGGTTTAAGGAACTATGGAATAGTAAAGGAAGAATGCGATAAAATGAGAAAGGGATGAGATTGCACTTATTCAAATCCCACAGATAGGTTAAGACTCTAGAACAGTACGCAAGCATGACGGCATGGAGGGGAAATAAAGGTTCCCGGCCAGGATGTTATTGATAAATAAGTACGAATGAATACTTGATAAATAAGCATCTGGAAGGAATCTATTGAGTGCTCGGGCTAGAGCGAATACCATGTCAGGGCCCCCTTCGTGAGGGTCTCCCCAAATTTCTTCAGTAAGACTGACTCAATCTCATGAGGAGCTAAATTGTTACCCTTCACTGTTGTTGTATAGGTGGTAATGTACTCCTGTGGGTCTAAAGTCCCATCAAACTTCGGCACGTCTAGCATTTTGAATCGCATCGGGATCAATTTTGGTGTCGCGCTTGGATTGAACGGTAATTAGGCGTATTTATTTGAGTGTGGTCCTTTCAATATGGTGGTGCGCTCGAAATCTGATCCATTCAAGCGTTTATTTTCCTCATTAACTTCATGAGTTCGGTTTTAAAGGGAACATTCTCATTATTGTTACCGGATCTGCTACTGTTCCCCCGGGTCGAAGCCGACTTCATCCCTCGGGGTATTGTTGTTGATCCTCTACGTTGTTTGATTTGCAGAAGCACCGGGATGAACTAGACCTCGTCCATTCACGTTGTTGGAAGCACCCGACAATGCCTGCCTCAACTCTGTCATGACCTGGTCCTATCATAAGAGATGGCCCATAATAGTCGTTTGTTGCTCCCTCAAGATCCTTACTGTTTCAGCGACGTGCTCTTCTTCAGCATCATCNCCTTCACTGTTGTTGTATAGGTGGTGATGTACTCCTGAGGGTCTAAAGTCCCATTATACTTCGGCACGTCCAGCATTTTGAATCGCATCGGGATCAATTTTGGTGCCGCGCTTGGATTGAACGGTAATTGGGCGTATTTATTTGAGTCTGGTCCTTTCAATATGGTGGTGCGCTCGGAATTTGATCCATTCAAGTATTTATTTTCCTCATAAACCTCATGAGTTCGGTTTTAAAGGGAACATTCTCATTATTGTTACCGGATCTGCTACTGTTCCCCCGGCCATGTCGAAGCCGACTTCGTCCCTCGGGGTATTATTGTTGATCCTCTACGTTGTTTGATTTGTAGGAGCACCGGGAGGAACTAGACCTCGTCCATTCACGTTGTTGGAAGCACCTAACAACGCCTGCCCCAATTCTGTCATGACCTGGTCCTATCATAAGAGATGGCCCATAATAGTCGTTTGTTGCTCCCTCAGGATCCTTACTGTTTCAGCGACGTGCTCTTCTTCAGCATCATCATGAGTTGCCTCTCAAACATGACGTGGATATTTCCTGTCATGAATCGGCATGGCCTCATCCCCCTCATTGTGGCTATCACTGATCGAATCTTCGTGCTGAGACTAATTTCCGTAGGTCTCAACATTGTGTGCGATGTTGACATCGTTGTAAGGCCCCGTAAAATCTTACCGAAAATCCGGGGTTTCGTGGTGCTGAAGTAGACTTATTGGGTTGAACAGCACGTTGGAGAGTTGAAGAAATTTTTTTGGAAGTGCAGGGCATTTTTGCGATCCATTTTGCAGTCGCAGAACTGATTTGTGGACTGCAGATCTGCCGCAGAGTGCGGCAGAAATCTGGGCAAATGTTTGGACCATTATGCAGTCCATTATATGGCCGCATAATCATTTTGCGGGCCGCATAACCCATCACAAACCCAGCACAAAGTGTTTTTGTAAGAAAGTTCTACGGCGTATTATGCGATCGCAGAACAAGTCTGCAGACCGCATATCAGTCGCAGAGTGTGGCAGAAGTGCCCAATTCCGGAGGGCCATTATGCGGCCCATTTTGCGGGGCGCAGAAGCATTATGCGGTCGCATATGCGACCGCAGATCTGCGCCGGGGCTTCATTTTTCTAATTTTATAACCCTACCCCCATTTCATTTATCTAGCCTAAAGGTTCATTTTTGGGGGATCACTGGTCATTTTAGAGAGAGGAAAAAACTATTATAGGAGAGGAAAGGGAGGGTTAAGGATTTCACCACTCTACCTTGATCGAACCTTGGGATTTCATCAAAAGGAACTTGCTATGGCTTCAAAGAGGTAAGAATTACTTTTCTGAATTCTTCAATTTCGGGTTTGGGGTTGATTATGGGTGACAAGGATAGATTTATCACATGCATGAGCTAATAGGGATTTTGGGAAAGTTGTTGAACAATCTTGAGTGGTTTTGTTATAGAATTAGTTGAAGGAAAGGTTGGGCCATAGTTGTGACAGCCCTTGCCATCCGAATTTCTCTAATCATGCTTGTAATTCTCCTCTCCTCTATAGATTGGTATCGTTAGGAGCGTTGGGACATTATTGTGGCACTACGAAAGCTCTTTCGAGGTA
This sequence comes from Nicotiana otophora, assembly GCA_000715115.1. Classification (NCBI taxonomy): domain Eukaryota; kingdom Viridiplantae; phylum Streptophyta; class Magnoliopsida; order Solanales; family Solanaceae; genus Nicotiana; species Nicotiana otophora. The sequence continues at coordinate 32,430 of AWOL01S0117196.1, forward strand.
TGAAGGCTAAGCTCATGTTCTAGTATCGGAATTCCCAAATTCTTATAAAATTCTATCATGTGTAATCGAACATGAAACGCTGTTGATGTGGGGTATTCAAACGAGTAGAATTGATTCCCAATTGGCATAACGTGTTAGAACCCTCGTGTATTAACGATTCTCTATTTTTGACTTAATCATGTTATACCCCTTTGGGAAGAAGATCTTGTATGAAATCCCTGTGATTAAATAACTATTTCTCATGTGATGAAACTTTATGAATTTACACTTGCTAAGGCCAAAGGTGCCAAATAGTTGATTAGAAGGGAACTCTTTTGTACATATTATTATCATTTTGGAACACGAGCTGTGACATTATGGTTACACCTCCACCTGCATACGTTGGGGTGAGGCGGGGGGCCGCTTTGTGTAGAGCTGTACACCTCCACCCTCATACGTTGGAGTGAGGCGGTATGGCCGCTTTGTGTATAGTTGTGGTATTGTGAATACACCTCCACCCGCATACATTGGGGTGAGGCGACGGGGACGCTTTGTATAGAGTTTCTGGTACTGTGATTGCACCTCCACCCGCCTACATTGGGGTGAGGCGGCAAGGCCGTCTATGTAAAGGTAGTTATAGAGTATTCCCGACTTGAAATTTATAAGTATTATTGGAAGTTCTTAATAAATCTGTTTTGACTTTTATGGCTATCTAAACCATATGATCATTATACTGACTCATCATATTCATGTTGTATTTCCAAGTCCCCGAAAAGATGTTTTGGTTTTCATACTAGTACTATTCGACATGTACTAACATCTATTTTGCCAGGGGCACTCCTTCTTTAAATAGATGCAGGTGATTTCACAACAGAAGGCATAATACCAGTGATAGCGGTACACTCTTTTCCCAGCTAACTTGGTGAGCCCCACTTCATTCCGGGGTTGTGCATCTTTTGTTCCGTGTATATTATGTTTTGAGGTATAGCCGGAGCCTTGTTGCCGACACTGTCATTGTACTCTTTTATATCTATTAGACGCTCCATAGACATGGTGTGGGTTTGTGTATTAGTATTAGGAAAGTCAAGATAGTAATGTTGTATGTGTGTTACATCTTCTACTTCAAACTATGAAAGTGTGTGTATTTTGAGACTTTATAAATGAAGTAACTAATGGTGATGGAATTAGTGTTGTTCATGAACCCTCTTGGTGTTAATTAATGAGATGTATTCTTTTCTTTATTCGTGGGTGAGTTGGATAGACGGCACTGTACAGGCTTGCTTGACCGGGGTAACTTTGTTGAGCACTGGTTGCGCTCCCCGAGGTTGGGGCGTGACAATCGTTATCTGCCATTTTCTATGATTTTTACTAAGAACAAAGAATCAAACATATTAGTAATAGATGCAAGAATCAACTCAATTACACAACTGTCTAAGCCCCACAGTGGGCGCCAAACTATTTACCCGTAAAACAGTACAGTTAATTTATACATGATTTATAGGCAAGTGAATTGATTTGATTCCAAAAATGATAAATAAATTAAATAATAATGTAAGACTTAGCGTTGAAATCAAGATAAGACAGCTTAAATCTTGTTTTCGGGAGCAGAGCTTCCGGTGGCAGCAGTAACAATATTAATAAGCAAGAAGATAAAATATTATTGAGCTTTGAACAGTGTATAGCATAAGTTTGTCTGAAAATCTGTGTCCTTACAATGGCTGTTGAGCTCACTATTTATAGTTGCACCTAGGGAACAAGGTCCTAGCATCAAGNGTATTCAAACGAGTAGAATTGATTCCCAATTGGCATAACGTGTTAGAACCCTCGTGTATTAACGATTCTCTATTTTTGACTTAATCATGTTATACCCCTTTGGGAAGAAGATCTTGTATGAAATCCCTGTGATTAAATAACTATTTCTCATGTGATGAAACTTTATGAATTTACACTTGCTAAGGCCAAAGGTGCCAAATAGTTGATTAGAAGGGAACTCTTTTGTACATATTATTATCATTTTGGAACACGAGCTGTGACATTATGGTTACACCTCCACCTGCATACGTTGGGGTGAGGCGGGGGGCCGCTTTGTGTAGAGTTGTACACCTCCACCCTCATACGTTGGAGTGAGGCGGTATGGCCGCTTTGTGTATAGTTGTGGTATTGTGAATACACCTCCACCCGCATACATTGGGGTGAGGCGACGGGGACGCTTTGTGTAGAGTTTCTGGTACTGTGATTGCACCTCCACCCGCCTACATTGGGGTGAGGCGGCAAGGCCGTCTATGTAAAGGTAGTTATAGAGTATTCCCGACTTGAAATTTATAAGTATTATTGGAAGTTCTTAATAAATCTGTTTTGACTTTTATGGCTATCTAAACCATATGATCATTATACTGACTCATCATATTCATGTTGTATTTCCAAGTCCACGAAAAGATGTTTTGGTTTTCATACTAGTACTATTCGACATGTACTAACATCCATTTTGCCAGGGGCACTCCTTCTTTAAATAGATGCAGGTGATTTCACAACAGAAGGCATAATACCAGTGATAGCGGTACACTCTTTTCCCAGCTAACTTGGTGAGCCCCACTTCATTCCGGGGTTGTGCATCTTTTGTTCCGTGTATATTATGTTTTGAGGTATAGCCGGAGCCTTGTTGCCGACACTGTCATTGTACTCTTTTATATCTATTAGACGCTCCATAGACATGGTGTGGGTTTGTGTATTAGTATTAGGAAAGTCAAGATAGTAATGTTGTATGTGTGTTACATCTTCTACTTCAAACTATGAAAGTGTGTGTATTTTGAGACTTTATAAATGAAGTAACTAATGGTGATGGAATTAGTGTTGTTCATGAACCCTCTTGGTGTTAATTAATGAGATGTATTCTTTTCTTTATTCGTGGGTGAGTTGGATAGACGGCACTGTACAGGCTTGCTTGACCGGGGTAACTTTGTTGAGCACTGGTTGCGCTCCCCGAGGTTGGGGCGTGACAATCGTTATCTGCCATTTTCTATGATTTTTACTAAGAACAAAGAATCAAACATATTAGTAATAGATGCAAGAATCAACTCAATTACACAACTGTCTAAGCCCCACAGTGGGCGCCAAACTATTTACCCGTAAAACAGTACAGTTAATTTATACATGATTTATAGGCAAGTGAATTGATTTGATTCCAAAAATGATAAATAAATTAAATAATAATGTAAGACTTAGCGTTGAAATCAAGATAAGACAGCTTAAATCTTGTTTTCGGGAGCAGAGCTTCCGGTGGCAGCAGTAACAATATTAATAAGCAAGAAGATAAAATATTATTGAGCTTTGAACAGTGTATAGCATAAGTTTGTCTGAAAATCTGTGTCCTTACAATGGCTGTTGAGCTCACTATTTATAGTTGCACCTAGGGAACAAGGTCCTAGCATCAAGCCCCTCTTAAATGACAATTATAAGGGCCATTGAAGAATGTGTAATGGTAGGCAGTGAATGTCATATTCTCTATAACGGTCTACATACTTAATGCTATAGAATACTCTCCATTAAGTGCTACCGGGTGACAGATATTTATCTCGCCTTTATGAATATTATTCACTTCAGAAACAAACAGGATTGTTGCCTTCGAACCTGATTGCCTTCTGCATTCGGTTCCACGTGTCGTTTTACTATGCGAGCATTTAATATGTACATATTTTACCCTTACAAGAATAACCTAGTGTAAGTGAAAGCGGTATGGAGAATGAGTCCTTTGACTAACAATGCAAGTCATTATGTTCCAAAATTTCGATAAATAAAAAGTATTAAGAAAGTAGTGGACTGGTCGTAGCAATTTACCGGAAAGCGATTATTTCTTTGTCGTCATCAGTTTAAATGGATAAATTCTCCTGTATAAAAAGTGGGGATGAAAGTATGAAATAGGTGATGCAGGTACCATTTCATTGACATGCCAGCTTCACTGGTAATATATTTGCCCCTGTTTTTGCATCTTATTACATCAATTGCCATCACACAATTCAGTAAATAAAGAAAACCTTTGAGGCATTTTCGAGGCCCAAATTGTCATGCCATGTCTGCTCTAATGAACATCTATTTGCCCCCGTTTGCACATTATTACATCAATTACCATCACATATTTTACTAATCAGCGAAACTTTGAGAATTTTCAAGGCCCAAAATGCAGGTTGCCACGTGGAACCAAAATTGCTTCTTCAGTTTAAAGTTCCACAATGATTATGGTGGGCCCACTAAATTCTTATTGCTTTACTTATTAGATATCATTTTTATGCACATAGTATTTAGTACCACACTCTATTTTTCAGCTCTTACAAGTTGAATTTTATAGTTTTATTTTATGTAACTTTTGAATATTTATGTACTTTATCTCACGATCCCAATTTCCTATCTTAGGGTGTCGTGATGCCACATATTTTCTAAGACTAGGTAAGTCTAACATGCATGGAAAAATAGCGAAAATAATAATAAAACTTCAAGGTTAAATCATCTAAACTATCATAATATAACTCAACAGTATAGCCAGCAACAACTCCCCAAAACCTGGTGGAACAAAGTTATAAGCTCTACAAGAATGTATTAATAGTCTCGTAATACAATATTGGAACAAGAAATAAAAAATAGAATGTCTAAAAACAGAAGGTGACTCTGAGGCCTGCGGACATCGGACAGGTATACCTTGAAGTCTCCAAAATCAGCTAGTCAATCAACCTCTAGCGTCCGGCATGGGCAGACGTACCTGGATATGCACAAAAATGTGCAGAAGCGTAGTATGAGTACACCACAACGATACCCAATAAGTATCAAGTCTAACCTTGGTAGAATAGCGACGAGGCCATGTCAAGACACATACTAGGACATAATAAACAGAACAAAAATATAATAACACGTAATGAAAAATAGAGAAATAATTGATAACGAAGCAATTTAATATCGCAAACTAATAAAAGAATGGTAAGCATAAGATAACAAGAAGGAAGCCATTAATGAGAACCACAAATAGACAAATACAGACAAAATTGATAAGACAAGGAAGAATATAAGCCACAAGAATTTGCTCAACCAATAACTCTTTTCAATATGAAATGCACAACAAGAACCACCATCGAGGTACCTCCTCGTATTACATATTGCAGAATCACAATCATA
>AWOL01S0117209.1:1169-12498 GCA_000715115.1 Nicotiana otophora
GCAAACCATAGTCCCGAACATAAATAAATTTGATACAAAATTATCATTTTTAATGAACTACATGATACACTATCAGATGACCGAGAAAGCGAAGCAACATCGTTACAAAATAATAAATGGTGGGCTCTTTTATAAAATACAAAAGTTTGGGGGTAATTTTTAAAAATATAATAGTGATATTTTGACCCAAAACCAGCTATTGAGCTGGTATTGAGATTTGGGACATGAAATTTGGCCAAAATGTAGGCAAAATCTATGACCAAACATGTATTTGCCAAATAAAACTCAAGTTTATTTTGACAAAATCTATGGCCAAACGGGTCCTAAGACCGTGTCGGAAATTTGAACCTCAAATGAACCCATTTTGACTGGATTTCCCCAAAAGCTCGAATTCCATCGATGTTTTCATAGTAATTTCGGTGGCTGTTTAGTGACAATTTTCGGTGAGTTTTGTGGTGTTTTCATGGCTGTTTGGTAGTGAATTTTCAGCTGGTTTTGGGTGGTATTTAGAGGTTGTTTTGGGAGGTGAACTGCTACGTTTTTGGCATCACTTTTGGGCTAAAAATGAGGTGCTTTGCTGGGTTTTTGGACTGATTTTATAGCAGATTTCGCAGCTAGTTTGGCTGCTCTTTGGAGCTGTTTTGTGGATTGGGTGACATTTTTGGGTCTATTTTCACCTCGTTTTTGAGCTGTTTTGAGGGAGTTTCTAGGCTGAATTTGGAACTGGATTTGCAGCAGCTTTAGGCTGTGCTTTTTTGGGTGGAAGATCAGGTGGTTTAGGGTAGATCTAGGGAGGAGGAAAGGGCTGCCTGTGTGACCAAAAAATATAATCTCCGGTTGAACTATTAAATTTATATAACGACGGGGTAAATCTAGTTAAGGATAATGTCTCTAGATATTAAGCACAATGATGCGACATAGATAGATATGAGTTTGCATATGATTGATGCTCTTAATACAAGAACATTAAATGAGATATATCTAGCAATACATGCCAATAAATATCATTTATGTAAATAAAGAGAATGATTTACCCGATAATGAATGGACAAGGTGAATATTCTGCCTAACAACGGTGAATGATAGATAAATCCAAGATTTGCATGAACAATCCTTGAATTTGGTGGAAAAGTGGGGAATAATATGAATGAGTATCTTTAGAAAAGGTAGCCTTTGTGTTTTTATCAGAGAGAGAGTCCCCTTCTATATAGTGTTCTTATCAGAAATATATTATATGCCCTTATCATTGTCCTTTTTCTCTATATATATGGGCCTATTTTCTTAGAAAACCCTAATAATACAAACACCAGGAATATTCACTAAAATATTCCCCTCCTTAATACCCTATTCTGACAAATTAGCCATTACAAGTCCTATCACTAATAATCAATATCGACCTCGACCCTTGTTGACATTTTGATTGCGATCTCTGTTGATACCTCGACCACGACTTATATCGATTCCGCGACCATTAATCTCTCTATCGCTTAGGCGAGCTCGACCGATGACATTCATTAATGCCATTTTATGCTAAATATTCCAAGGCTAGATTTTTGGCCTATACAGTTAGTCCCTCTGCTTATGAAGGCCAAGGTCGGGCGGCCTTGGTGAGCGGACTCTGTTTGTCGTTGTTGATGAAATCGGGCAAGCAAGTTGGGTAGCGGTGCTTTAGCCGAGGTGGTAACCTGACTTTTCGTAAGTTGCAAGCTTTGGGGATGCATCTTTTCAGAATGATGTCATGACGCCATGCATCATTATGACGTGTTTTTCTGACGCTCTGCGTCGTTTCTTGCTCCTCTTCCATTTCTATATTTGCGCTGGGTAATGATGGATTGATTTCCTAGTTTTGGTGCTCGAACTCTTATAAATAGGGATATGAGGCCATTTGTGCTTGTTTTGCTTTCATCTGATATCGAATCCCCTGCGTTTCTCTCTTTCGTTTTCCATATTGAATCCTAGTCTCTATTTTGCTTCGTCGTTGCGTGCCCATTCCTCTGGTTCTAGTGACCGTTGCTTCCAACTTCTATGCTTTAGACATCCTCCTTCAAGACCATGATTAACGCAACTTCTAGCTCTAGTGTGGAGTCTAATCCTACTCCCCTGGATGTGCGTGTGTCTCCTTACGGCGATAGCGCTACTGCTGCCCTTGAAGATGAGGGTTCCCTACGGTAGAGGAAATAATTCCTCGTAGTGAAAAGCCTAGGTCCGATTTATCAAACTTACCCGAGGACGACACTGAGGTCTCAGAATCGGTGATGAATGCAGCTGCTCTTGCTAATTTCAGGGTGAAGTTCAAAATTTCGGCCCATATCGATCTGGTCCCAAAGGGGTGCGATGTGGTACAGATTCATTGCCCAGGATACTGTGCGTTCTACGCGTATCTGTTCTATGTAGGCTACTCATTTCCCTTTCTCCCATTGGTGGAGGAATTTTGCCGCTACTACGGCGTCTGCCCGACCTAACTTTCACCTTACATTTATAAGCTTATCCGTATGTTTACGTAATACGCGGAATTGGCTGGCCGTGGGATCTTTCTTTGCCATATGATGCACCTCTTCGCACCCAATTTCTATAGAGGGATGATGTTCCATCTTTGCCATCGAGGAAGTAAGAGTTTGGTGGTGAAGTTGGACGATAAAGCAAATCGTCGATTCTGGCTCCGCTACTTCTACGTCAAGACCGAGGACGTGGTAGCTAATGCGAATGGATTTCGTGAGGCATGGAATTATGCCCGTAAGTATCTTTTGCTAAGCGCTTAGTTTGCCCATTTTGATTGTACCCTAACATTTTGCCTTTTACTCGTTCAGCTGAGACATCGCCCCCTCCTTTGGTTGCGGATATTCACGACTGGGTTAGCCAGGTCTTGCCTCACACAGTGCGGGTTCGGGAATGGCCAGCCTTTATCAAGAAGTTCGGGCCCAAGCTTTCAGCGATCGGTGAGTTTGTCCGTCCGTATTCATCTTATACAGTGATCTCTTACATATGCTGTTCTGACCTTATGGTCACTTGCTCATTACGACTTTAAGTAAGAGCTGATTTTCTAATCTCTTTTGCAGCCCAACGGTCTTCGAGGAGGTAGAAGGCTCCTGCTCCGACATTCCGCAAGAGGAAAGCCATTTCTATTCTTTATGCTTNTCGGTGAGTTTGTCTGTCCGTATTCATCTTATACAGTGATCTCTTACATATGCTGTTCTGACCTTATGGTCGCTTGCTCATTACGACTTTAAGTAAGAGCTGATTTTCTAATCGCTTTTGCAGCCCAACGGTCTTCGAGGAGGTAGAAGGCTCCTGCTCCGTCATTCCGCAAGAGGAAAGCCATTTCTATTCTTTATGTTTCGGTGAGGCCTGCTCAGTCGTCGACTACTTATGCAGTGGGGCTTTCAACTTCCCCTCTATGTCATCTAATTGATGAGGAAGGATTGTCGCCAAACGATGACAATTTGCTTCCTCGTAAGAGACGATCTGTAGATATTGACGAGGGAGCTATTTGTGTGGGGAGTTCGGCGATGGAGGATTTCATCATAAGAAAAACGACGACCATAAACTTCGGAGATGATGCCGAGCTACTGCCCACAATTCTTCCGTCGTCGAGGGATGCATGTTGCTCCCTGAGGCCGAAATGAATTTTGAAGGGCCGTTGGCGAGAGTCGTTGATGCCCTACAAGGGGGTGAGCCATCGACCTCGTCACTAGACGGCTAATCCTTCTTCTCGAGAAGACACGAAGGGAAAAAGTGTAGCCGAAGAGGGATACGATTCGGGCTCCGATATGGACGCCGAGGAGGTTAGGATGATGGGAGAAGGACTCACCCGGCTAGAGGTGAGATTGGAGGGGACTACGCGGAAAATTGTGATCCCTCTAGACCGGGATCTGCTAGTTAATACGGAGGACATGGTCCCTTCTCTTGGTCCCTTCTGTTCCGATGTGCAGGGTAAGACCCTCAAGAAACTGAAGGACTCCACTTTGTCGATGAGCATAGTCGGCCTTGCTCTTAGGGTAAGTTTGGTATTTCATTTTTATGTTCGTTTTTCATGTCGAGTCTGATTTTGTTCTTACTCGTTATGGCTTTCTTTTCAGACCGTGATCTTGGAGATCGAAAGTTCCTGCTGAGAGGAGAGGCGTAAGGCTATTTTTCAAAAGATGGAGCGGAAATACCGCGAGTATCGTGATAAACACCACAAGCTTTGCAGGCGGCTTGGTGGGACTAGCAGCTTCCGGGCTCTCCGAAACGAGCTAAAGGAGATGGATGATGAATTGGTGAAGGGCATCGGAAAATGTAGTGAGCCTGAGGGGGCGTTGAAGGACAAAGAAGAGGAGCTCGAGGTGAGCAGGGGAGTCGAGGCCCAATGCGCTGACCTTCAGGCCCAAGTGGTCTCATTGCACGCCGAGCCGTAGGAGTGTCAACTCGGAGTGGTTGCTTTGAGTAGCAAGGTCGCTGAGAAGGTGGAGGGTTTGGAGAAGGCGGAGTCGGCCCGGTTATCAGCAGCTAGAAAAGCAGAAGCTTTAGAGGACATGATCCGCATTCTCCATTCTGAGCGGGATTATGCATTGGAAACGGATAGGCTCATAGAGGAGCGGCTTGATGAGCGGATAGGGGAGTTAGAAAAAAGAGGCTGTAGGCCTTAGTGATCGAGTTGTTTCCCTTAAGGCCGAAAAGGCATATTTATTGGCTCAGCCGTCCTCATCCCGCACTTCTGCTTTTCCTGATGTTCCTCGGGATCTATACGAGGAATGGATTCACACCGAGGACCAGCTGGATATATTTCGGGATCCGATGGGGGATGGGGCTGTTTCAGAAGCCGACTTCGAGAATGCACGTGCTAAGGCACGTAAAGCTCGGTTTGCTTGTGGATATGACCCCGCTATACCAGAAGCTGGTGATGACGACGAGGATGCTGGCGTGAACCGGATTGACCAGGATGCCTGGTACGACGATGAATATCCTGTTGACGATGGCGGTGAGGTGGGTGAAGATGGTCTTAATGATCAAGCGTGTGACGCTGCTGAGACGGGTGATGATTAGTTCCATTTTGTGTTTGTTGCGGGCATGTGAGCTTTTTTTAGGCGTGCATCATTTGCAAAAAATATTCTTAATGAAGTGTTGGTTTTGTTGTTCGTACCTTACTTCTTTTCTTTGTTCGACTTTGCGCGTTTTTCTGATTTTATTGCTTGACTGCCTTTGCCGTAACAAACTTGAGTGGGTTGAACGGTGTTGAAGGTAGCCTTCATTTGGTTAAGGCCGTGGGCCGAATAGGTGTTAATTCGAACAAGGTCGAATGTAACCTTCAATTAATCGAGGCCATGGGCCGAATAGGTGTTAACTCGAACGAGGTCGAATGTAACCTTTAGTTAATTGAGGTCGTGAGCCGAATTGGTGTTAGTTCGAATGAGGTCGAATATAACCTTTAATTAATCAAGGCCATGGGCCGAATAGGTGTTAACTCGAACGAGGTCGAATGTAACCTTTAGTTAATTGAGGTCGTGAGCCGAATTGGTGTTAGTTCGAATGAGGTCGAATGTAAACTTTAATTAATCTAGGCCGTGGGCTGAATAGGTATTAATTCGAACGAGGTCGAATGTAACCTTTAATTAATTGAGGTCGTGGGCCGAATAGGTGTTAATTCGAAAGAGGTCGAATGTAACCTTTACTTGGAGAGTAGAGATGAACTTTCATGTACTCGTTCTTTATTCATACTTTTGGAGAGATTTACATATTTTCTGGGCGCTGGATGGTAGTTCAGTCTCTGTCCCAGTCTATCTAGTCCCTTCATTGGTCGAGTTAGAAATATAGTGAGAGATTGAGCAATGAACTGATCGTCCGTTGCTTTCCATCTGTGCACTTCAATTCTGAAGTATCCCCATCATCGCCTCATTAAAAACTTCCTCGAGAAAACCCAATTGGGACAAAACACGAGCGAGGGAAAAACAGTGCGACTTTGGGGACCTCGTCCTTTTAAAAGTTGAAGTACTTGAAGTGCGTAATATTTCAGTTGTTTGGTAGTTGATTTTCTTCTATTGTTTCTAGTGTGAATGACCTTTGCATGCTGCTGTCATGATTTTGTAGGGGTCGTCCCAGTTTGTTCCAGTTTGCCTTCCCGCGAGTCTTTGATTTCTTTTTTTTTTGGCTTTAAGCACGTAGTCCCTGACTTTAAGTGGCCTGACCTTTGCCCTCTTGTTATAGTAGCGTTCTGTTTGTTGCTTTTGGGTGACCATTCTTATGTAAGCCATATCTCTTCATTCCTCGATGTCGTCGAGTTCTTTCCTTCTGGGATCAGCTCTCGCGGAGGTACCTTAGACTGGGCTCCCGATCTCGACTGGTATTACTGCATCAATCCCATAGACTAACGAGTATGGCATTTCCCCGGTGCTCGCTTATGGCGTTGTTCGGTAGGCCCAAAGTACTTCTGGTAATACCTCCGGCCACAGTCCCTTGGCATCTTCGAGTTTCTTTTTCATGATGTTCAGTATTGACTTGTTGGAGGGTTCCGCTTGCCCGTTACCGGCGGGGTGGTAGGGCGTTGACAGTATTATTTTGATGTGCCATTTTTCAAAAACTCGACGACCTTTTCTCCTACAAATTGAGGTCCGTTGTCACAGCTGATTTCTTTGGGGAGGCCGAAGCGGCATATGATGTTTTTCCATATGAAGGCGATTACTTCCTGTTTGCGTATCTTGGCGAATACTCCTGCTTCCACCCATTTAGAGAAATAATCAGTTAAAACCAAGAGGAATCGTACATTACCTCGTCCGGCTGGGAGGGGGTCCATGATATCCATTTCCAATTTGATGAACGGCCAAGGTGAAGTCACCGAGTGTAGTTGTTCGCCCGCTTGGTGGATCATTGGGGCATACTTCTGGCATTGCTCACATTGTTTCACGAAATCTGCAGCTTTTGTTTTCATGGTGGGCCAATAGTATCCTGCTTGTATGAGGTAGCTAACCAACACTCGATTGATGGAGTGAGCTCCGCAATGGTCTTCGTGCACTTCTTCAAGGACACGCCGCGTCTGATTTGGGCCAAAGCATTTCGCTAGGGGGCCGCCATATGTCCTTTTGTACAAGTTGTTATGAACGATGCTATACCTGGCTGCTTGCATCCGCAGTTTCTTGGCCTCTTTTTTGATCATTGGGGAGTATACCGTCCTGAAAATATATAGCAATACGGCTGCGCCAGTCCCAAGTTAGGTTTACGGTTCTTAACTCGATTTGGTATATCAAAAAAATTGAAGAGGTGGACCACACTTTGATCTCTGGTTGTGATGTTTTTGGTGGCTGTCCCCAATTTGTCGAGGACGTTTGCCTCGATATTCTACGCTCGGGGAATTTGGTCGAGCTGACATTCGTCGAACTCGGGTAGTAGTTTGTAGATTTCGGTCTAGTATTTTTGTAACCTTTGCTCCTTGATTTGGAAAGTCCCTGTGACTTGGTTGACCACAAGCTGAGAATCACATCGCAACCTTAGTCGCTTCGCCCCATATTTGAGTGCTAGTCTTAGTCCTGCAATAACATCCTCATACTCGGCCTCGTTGTTAGTCATGTCTGAGCACCTTATGGACGGGCGAATCACTTCACCTGTTGGGACTTCAAGTATGTGTTCCAGCCCAGACCCCGACGCGTTAGATGGGCCGTCGGTGTATAGGACCCAGAGGTCGTGTGTTTGAGAAGTGTGGAGGGCTTCCTTTTCGACTTCGGACAGTATATGCGCACTGAAGTCGAGAGGACCTGAGACTTTATCGTCCTTTGTGGTCGATATGTGATATCGTTCTTGCTTAGTTTGATGGCCCATTTGGCCAATCTGCCCAAAGGTTCGAGTTTGTGTAAAATGCTTCTTAAGGGTAACGTCGTGACGACCGAGATGGGATGGCATTGGAAATACGGTCTAAGCTTCTGTGAAGCTATGACTAAGTCCAAAGCCATTTTTTCAAGGTGAGGGTACCTCATCTCGGCGCCGACTAGTGTCTTGCTAATGTAATAGATGGGAGAGTGCATATCTTTACTTTCTTGGACTAGGACTGCACTCACAGCTACTTTGGATACGGCGAGATAGATGAGGAGAGGTTTTCCTGGTTCTGGTTTTGACAGCAACGGTGGTGAGGATAGGTATACCTTCAACTTCTTCAATGCTTGGACGCATTCAGGGGTCTATTGGAGGCCGTTTTCCTTTTTAAGTACGTCGAAGAATTTATGGCACCTATCGGAGGATCGCGAGATGAAACCCAACAGGGCGGCTATACGACCGGTTAGCTTCTGGATTTGTTTTTTAGTGGTCAAATGCTCTAGTATGCCCTCGATGGCCTTGATTTGGTCGGGATTGACCTCGATGCCCCGCTGCGATACCAAGAAGCCCAAGAATTTTCCTGAGTCAATGCTGAATGCGCACTTTTTGGGGTTCAACTTCATGCCGTATTGCCTGAGTATGCTGAAGGCTTCTTTTAATTGATCGATGTGATATTCTTTCCTTTTGGATTTGACCAGCATGTCATCGATGTATACCTCTATCATCTTTTCGAGCTGTTCTTTGAACATTTTTGTCATCAGTCTCTAGTAAGTTGCCCCTGCATTTTTCAGTCCGAAAGGCATGACCCTGTAGCAGTACGTCCCCTGGTGGGTGATGAAGGTGGCCTTTTCCTGGTACGCTTCCTTCATAAGGATCTGGTTGTAGCCCGAGTAGGCATCCAGGAAACTCAGCAACTCATGTCCGACTGTCGCATCGATGAGTTGGTCGATATGAGGTAGTGGAAACGAATCCTTGGGGCAAGCTTTGTTCTGGTCGGTGAAATCCACGCACATCCACCACTTGCCATTTTTCTTTTTTACCATGACCACATTGGCGACCCATTGGGGGTACTTGGACTCTCTGATACAATCATTTTCCAATAATATTTCCACTTCTTCGCGTACCGCATCATTGATTGTGGAATTGAACTTGCGTCGAACCTGCCTTACATCGGGATAGAGTGGATCGACGTTCAATTTGTGTGTGGTGATCTTTATTGGGATACCTGGCATATCTGCATGACTAAAAGAATTCAGGTCCGCGTTAGCAATTAAGAATTTGCGAAACTTACCTGGCTCTTGGAGTTTGCAGCCGATGTAAGCTTTCTTGCTGAGATCGTTGACATCTAGCTGAACGGTGTCAAGGTCCTCTATAGTCGATCCTGTAGCCTCGGCCACATCGGGGTCTTTGATGATGTCTTTGATGTCGTCGTCTACCGACCACAACCTTATTGATTGCTATGCTTCCTTCTCTTTGTCTTTCATTTGTTGGGTGGTCGTACAATCTAGGACGATGCGGTAGCATTCTTGAGATGTACGTTGGTCCCCGCATATGATGAATATCCCTCATGGAGTTGGAAATTTGATGATTTGGTACAAGCTGGAGGGTATAGCTCTCATGGTGTGTATCTACGGTCGCCTTATTATGGCGTTGTATGCCGTGTTCTGATCCATGATGTGGAATGTGGTTTCCAGAGTGATGCCACCCGCTAGGACGGGGAGTGTGATCTCGCCAGATGTTCGTTCAACTACATTATTAAAACCCGTTAGTGTGATGCAGCGTGGTACTATCTTGTCCTCGAGTTTCATTTGTATGAGTACTCGGGATGGATAATACACGTGCCTTCTCCGTTATCTACCATAATCCGTCTTACATCGGTATCTAAAATTCATAAAGTAATAACAAGAGCGTCATAGTGAGGGAATGTCAAACCGTTGGTATCTGACTTATCGAAGATGATACTTTCTTCGAGTTTGTCATACTGTTCATGGGTGATCGACCGTTTGAGCTTGTGGGTCATGGTGAATTTTACACTGTTGATGGAAGCATTGTTTTCACCGTTGATGATCGTATGGATGGGGCGGGCTGGTGAGGGCAGCTTCGGCGTTCCTTGATGTTGTTCTCGCCCCCTGGAAAAGTTAGTTCTTCCCCGATCGATCAGCAGTTCTTTGAGGTGCCCCTGTCGCAGTATATTTATGACCTCATGTGTTAGGGCGATGGAATCTTCTATTTTGTGTCCTCGCTCTTGATAGAACACGCAGAGGGTGTCAGATATTTTGGTATTCGGGTTTGACCTCATCTTTTGCGGCCACTTAAAGGGGGCATAACTCTTTCATTTCGGTGAGTCCCTGTTCTAGACAGGGGTGGGCCTTCTTCATGGCGGGATGAAGGTATAACAATCGTTTTGACATATGGGATATGTCGGTCCTTGTTTGGCTGTGAGGTTGCCGGATCTCTTCTGATATCACTTCTATGATCTTTTCTGGATTCTGCTTGTACTGAGGTCAGTCGATGCGTTGTCCCGTTGAGATCATCTTCGTCTACTTGAACTTCAGCACAATATGCATTATGTATCTCGTCCCAAGTTGTTGGGGGGGTATTTCATAAGCCGACTAAGTAATTTTCTTATCGCTCTCGAACCATTTCTATTCAGTCCGTTTTGAAAAGGGGACACCTCCATTCCTTCTGATGCATTGGGCAAAGTCATTCTCACTCGGTTGAAACGGGCGAGGAAATCCCTAAGTCCTTCTCCTGGCGAGTGTTTGATATCAAATATATCATTCACTCTCATCTCGGCCTTTTTGGCTCCGGCGTGGGCCGTCACGAATTTATCAGCTATTTCCTCGAAAGTTTCGATGGAACGGGCTGGTAGTTGTGAGTACCAGGTTAGTGCTCCTTCCGTGAGGGTTTCGCCGAACTTCTTTAGCAGAACGGAGGATACTTGTTCCTTTGTGAGGTTGTTTCCTTTCACGACGGTGACGTAGTGGGCTATATGATCCTCGAGGTCGGTCATGCTATCATATATTTTCAAATAAGGTGGCATCTTGAAGGTCTTGGGTATGGCATGCAGGGCGGCTTCGTCACTGTATGGTTGCTTGACGAACCGACCAACATCTCTTTTTGTCAAGAGTTTTGGGGCACCCGATATTTTGTCGACTCTTTCTTGGTGCTCTCTTATTTGGTCCCGAAGCACTTTGTTCTCATTTTCTATTTCTTCCATCTTTCTCAGAATGGATGTGAGGGTGTCGTAACCTGCATTATTAACATTGTGAGTGATACTTGTTACTGGAGGGAATGGGCTGTGCTGCTCGGCCGTTGTCGGTGTAATGCAAGTCCTTGCATTTGCTCAAGCTGTCTCCTGGGTGAGCTTGTCGAGGATGCTGGTTAGCGTGTTAGTTAGCCAAGCCTCAAGTAGTTTTTTCACTGTTAGTGTCGCTTCTTCCGTCATGGATGTGGAAGCTCCTTTACCGCGGGATGTTGCGATACTATCGTGAGGGAGGGGCGACCCACCTTGCCTGGGGGGGAAGGGAGGGGGGGCATTAGGCATTATATC
>AWOL01S0117209.1:14081-27195 GCA_000715115.1 Nicotiana otophora
CTAACTTCATTCTTCATTCTTCCTTCTCCATTACATGCCATGTCAGATCCGTGTGTAAAAGGAAAAAGGATTTTTGCTCTTTTTTTTGTAAACCGTGTTAGTTATAGATCTGGAAGAAACTAAAGATTTAACTAGAAAATCCCCACAGACGATGCTAAATTGTTTGACCAAGAAATATAATCTCCGGCTAAACTATTAAATTTATATAACGAAGGGTTAAATCTAGTTAAGGATAATGACTCTAGATATTAAGCATAAGGATGCAAGATAAATAGATCTGAGTTTGCATATGATTGATGACAATAAATCTGAAATACTCTTAATACAAGAACATTAAATGAGATATATCTAGAAATAAATTGCAATAAATGGCATTTATGTAAATAAAGAGAATGATTCACCCGATAATGAATGAACAAGGTGAATATTCTGCCTAACTATGGTGAATGATAGATAGATCCAAGATTTGCATGAACAATCCTTGGATCTGGTGGAAAAGTGGGGAACAATATGAATGAGAATCTTTATAAAAAGGTAGCCTTTGTGTTTTTATCAGAGAGAAAGTCCCCTTCTATATAGTGTTCTTATCATAAATATATTACATACACTTATCATTGTCCCTTTTTTCTATATATGGGCCCATTTTCTTAGAAAACCCTAATATTCACTAATAATCGATCTCTGTTGATACCTCGACCACGACTTATATCGACTCCGTGACTATTAATCTCGCTATCGCTTAGGCGAGCTCGGCCGATAACATTCATTAATGCCATTTTATGTTAAATATTCCAAGGGCAAATTTTTGGCCTATACACTGCCCTTTGAGGGTGTTTAAATAATTAAAAATAAGAGAGAAGAGTGCATAAAGAGGGTGATGGGACAATGGAATAGTGAAAGGGGAGTGAGATGTGACACATGTATAGTGTAGTAGGTGGATGATTGGACAAGGGAATAGTGTAGGAAAGGTAGGAAGTAATTTTATTAGATTTAGCTTGTGCTTAAAATAATTTTTCCGGCCTCTATGTAATAGATTGTGTTAAAACTATTACGTATTCTTTAATAAAGCCTACTAATAAAAGCTACATAAAAGTTAAAATATCAAGATTAACAAAAATGGTAGAAAACTCGAGTGTGATAAAAAATTAGGTGCTCATAGCATGCCCCTCTTTGCTTGGAAATATGAAGAGTTTTCAAGCAAAGAAAATAAATAGAGTGACTAATTTTTTGCCAAACTGTTATTCAAAAAGGAAAATAAAAAGGAAAAGAAGAAGGAAAGTGTGCGACCGAGTCTTAGTTTTAGACAACCTACATATCCCAGGTCATAAGGGAATCAGGTCGCGTGTAGTTCAAGTGGACTAAAGGATGGAATAATGAGTTTGAGAATCGAGTGAGGTTCTGTCGAGGCTCCGGTCTGTGGTCCAGTTTATTACATCGAAAAAAGAAAATTATATTAAAGAAAAGAAAAAATACAAGATCCTATCTACTCTTCTTGTTTAAGTCTTGCGTCTTCATTTGAAATCATGTAAACTTGCATTCGTGCATTGAGATTGAAGATTGATTCTTGAAACTCGAGCTTGAATTGAGACTTGGATTGAGCCTTGAATGCTCACTTCTAAATTAGATACCGAAAAGATGGATTTGAGATGCTGGACGATGTGTGCATTAAGTCAAAGCTTGATCCCAATTGTCTTTGTGCTCGAACAACCTTCTTTTTTCGATCAGAGTTTGTAATTTTGTCCTTGAACATCAAACTTGTGTTCTGCGGGGAAACCTGCAAGATATCACAGACAAACAAAACGAACAAAAATTTTCTGCCCCAGTTTGCACTAGGAAAATTTTGTGAGTTATTAGCAAAAGCTGTAAACTACTACTTTTTAAAAAAAATTTAGAGAAAAAGAAGCATTAGAGATTGGTGTTCCATTTGTTAAAAGAAAAACAACTAGGGATTGATGTACCCTATGTTGAAAAATACAATCAAAGAGTGGTATATCCTAATACTAAAATGCGACTAGGGAATGGTGTAGCCTATATTAAAAGGAAAACACAACTAGGGAATGGTTTACCCTATGTCAGAAGAAAAAACACAACTAGGGATTGATGTACCCTATGTTGAGAAATGCAGCTAGGGGATGGAGTACCCTATACTAACATACGACTAGGGAATGGTGTACCCTATGTCAAAAAGAAGACACAACTAGGTATTATTGTACCCTATGTTGGAAAATATAATCATGGAATAGTGTACCTTTCAAAATGCATCTAGGGAATGGTGTACCGTATGTAAAACGAAAGACACAACTAAGGATTGGTGTACCCTATGTTGAGAACTATCGCTAGGGAATGGTGTACCCTATGCTAACACGGACCAAGAATGATTTGTTTTTGTTTTTTTTAATTGTTTTTTCTTTTTTTTTTCCCGAGAAAATAAAGTTTTTAAACAAATTGACCCAACGCTTATTTTCTAAGGGCATGAACAAATGAATTTTTAAATTCAAACTTGTTCCTTTTTAATTATCCTAGGAGAAAATTCATCAGACTAGGGATTTTATCTTAGGAGAAAGATTCATCAAACTAAGACGTCTATCCTAGAAGAAAATTCATCAGACTAGGTTTTCTTATCTTATGAGAAAGATTTATCAGACTAAGTTTTCTTATCTTAGGAGAAAAACTCATCAGACTAAGGCTTCTATCCTAGGAGAAAGAATTATCAGACTAAGATTTTGATCCTAGAAGAAAATTCGTCAAACTAGGTCTTTTTATCTTAGGAGAAAGATTCATCAGACTAAGATTTCTTGTCCTAGGGGAAAGATACATCAGACTAAGACTTCTATCCTAGGAGAAAGAATTATCAGACTAAGATTTTGATCCTAGAAGAAAATTCGTCAAACTAGGTCTTTTTATCTTAGGAGAAAGATTCATCAAACTAAGACGTCTATCCTAGAAGAAAATTCATCAGACTAGGTTTTCTTATCTTATGAGAAAGATTTATCAGACTAAGTTTTCTTATCTTAGGAGAAAAACTCATCAGACTAAGGCTTCTATCCTAGGAGAAAGATTCATCAGACTAAGATTTTGATCCTAGAAGAAAATTCGTCAAACTAGGTCTTTTTATCTTAGGAGAAAGATTCATCAGACTAAGATTTCTTGTCCTAGGGGAAAGATACATCAGACTAAGACTTCTATCCTAGGAGAAAATACATCAGACTATGTCTTCTTATCTTAGGAAAAAATTCATCAGACTAAGACTTCTATCCTAGGAGAAAGATTCATCAGACTAAGATTTTGATCCTAGGAGAAGATTCGTCACACTAGGTCTTTTTATCTTAGGAGAAAGATTCATCAAACTAAGATTTCTTGTCTTAGGAGAAATATTCATCAGACTAAGACTTCAATACTAGGAAAAAATTCACCAAACTGGGCTTTCTTATCTTAGGAGAAATATTTATCAGACTAAGTTTTCTTATCTTAGGAGAAATTCATTATACTAAGACTTCTATCCTAGGAGAAAGATTTATCAGACTAAGATTTTGATCCTAGGAGAAAATTCGTCAGACTAGATCTTTTTATCTTAGGTGAAAGATTCATCAGACTAAGATTTCTTGTCCTAGGAGAAAATTGATCAGACTAGGTTTTCTTATCTTAGGAGAATGATTCATCAGACTAAGACATTTATCCTAGGAGAAAATTCATCAGACTAGGTGTTTTTATAATTTTAGGAGAATGTTCANGTCACACTAGGTCTTTTTATCTTAGGAGAAAGATTCATCAAACTAAGATTTCTTGTCTTAGGAGAAATATTCATCAGACTAAGACTTCAATACTAGGAAAAAATTCACCAAACTGGGCTTTCTTATCTTAGGAGAAATATTTATCAGACTAAGTTTTCTTATCTTAGGAGAAATTCATTATACTAAGACTTCTATCCTAGGAGAAAGATTTATCAGACTAAGATTTTGATCCTAGGAGAAAATTCGTCAGACTAGATCTTTTTATCTTAGGTGAAAGATTCATCAGACTAAGATTTCTTGTCCTAGGAGAAAATTGATCAGACTAGGTTTTCTTATCTTAGGAGAATGATTCATCAGACTAAGACATTTATCCTAGGAGAAAATTCATCAGACTAGGTTTTTTTTATAATTTTAGGAGAATGTTCAGACCAAGATTTCTTATTAGGAGGAGAATCTATCAAACTAGGACGTATTACCCTAGGAGGAAAATGTGAAGAGTAATGGCATGATTTTATGCATCTAGCAAGACAAATAAAGGTAAAGATTTGAGAAACTTCCCTTTGTCGGCTCCTTTTTTTAATCCTTTTTTTCTATTTGCAACCCCTTTCCATGCATTGCTTGTTCCTTTTTCAAACAAAGAATGAATTGTGAGTTTTTAAAAAAGTGGTGGTCGGTTTGTGGCCTTGATGTCTTTGATAGCTTGGCTTTGTGCTCATTCCCTCCCGGGAGATGACTATTTTGGTATTTGGATGCACTGTTGGGAGACTCTATTGTGGCTCTCAAGGAATCTTTGTTTCTTCTTGTCAACTGTGATTGTTCTGCACCCAGTATCATTTTTCGTGGCTCAATCCGCCTTATCCCAAAAAGAACTTTTTTTTTGTAACCCTTTTTCTGGTGTCTTGAATGACTTTCCTTTTTAAGCAATTTGTCTATCAGAGAGAATCACAACTGAATATGTTCTTTTTGCATGATGCGCACACCCCATAGTATTTGTTCAATACTACAAAAAACCTACTATCAACCTTGCAATCTTTACCTTTGCTTGCTTTAGACAACTAGGCCAACATGAGTATCTTTTGGGGCAACCTTTTTATTGCATGAATCCTCAAGATATGTTGATTATAACAACCGAGTGCATGTTGCTCTATGGACAGTATTGGCCAGAATTTGATTTATGCACTTGAAAAGCTGGTAGCAGATTTTAAAATCTTTTCTTGCTTGTTTTGGTGAGGACTGAATCAAAAACAAATGACACAATGATGCAAAGAAACAATAGTTAACAAAAAATGCTCCTGTCGAGAAGGAAAGAAGGAAAATTTAATTTTTTCTTCCGGTAACTAGACTTAACGATCATGACATGCTTTTTGGACTTAACGGCCTAATCTGTCGAACCGATCTAACTTTCCTTTTGTCATTCCTTTGGCCTTTGAAACCAAACATTTGTTTGCCAATTATTTGGATCAACTTACCGCTCACCTTCGACTAGTGGTGTCCCAAGGAGTTTTCACCAACAAGCCTCTCTCGTTTATTTTTCTTTACTTACCGTCGCCTTATAGTACCCGCGAGAGTTTTCACTAGTAAGACTTTCTCATTTTTAAATCTTCTTTTTTTTCTTTTCTTTTTTAATTCCTTGAGAAAGCGACATGACCTTCTTCGTCATATGATAGCCATTTCTCATTTTGTGCTTTGCTTGGCCTTCTTAAAAACTAATCAGGAGGTCTTTATTTTTAGACTTTTGGATATGGTTAGAAAGAACGGGCGGCATGAAGGCTCAAAATAAATTCAATATGATAAGGTTGTATACTTATAACGCTTGGAATCGATTCTTTTAAAACTTTAAAATAAAACTTATGCCCCAGTTTCAAACACTAGGAAAATTTTGGATTTTTATTTTTGTTTTTTTTTCCTTTTGTTTTGGTTGGACTGAACCTTAGGGTAAGGCTGCCTACATAACCTTTTTAAAGGAATTAGGTCAAACGTAGTTCATACCTCTGACCTAATGATTTGTTATGTTTTTTTCTTTTTGCTTCTTTCTTTTGTTTTCTTTTCCCTTTTTTTTACAAATTGCCCCTGTCACGAACCAAAATCTCACATGTCATGATATCTCCTATCTTAATATTAGGCAAGCGGACAACCTCAATAAACCACAATTCCTTTAAGTTTGAAAACACAATTAATAAATTTGAGAGTAAAATCCCGCATTTTTTTATACAAAATATAGTCTTTATACAATACACTCCCAAAACTCGGTGTCACTAAGTATATGAGCATCTAAATGACAACACATTCTGATTGGTGAAAATACTATCTGATAATATAGAGCAGTACAAATAACTGAAAGGAAAGAGAGTCAAGGTCGCAACTACCTTGATAGTCTCCAACAGATAAATCTCCAAAATATAGCAACCGCCGTATCCGAAAGTACCTAGATCTGCACACGAAGTGTAGAGTGTAGTATGAGTACAATCGACCCAATGTACTCAATAGGTAACAAGACTAACCTTTGGACTGAAAGTAGTGACTAGCTCAACAAGCACAGTCCAATTATAGAAAATGACAGTATAAAAATATAGGCATGCTTTGAAGTTCAACAGTTAAACTCAATACCAGGAAAAATAGATCAAATCTGAATGATATGAGAAATATGACATCTCTATATCTACATGCCAATGTACATGTCATATGTAATATAACATAATGAAAATATCACGTACTCACACTCTTAGAGTACTCAATCACTCAGTACTGTATATGTCATGACCCAACTCCATGTCAGGCCGTGATGGCGTCCAGCACCGTTGTTGGACAAGCCAACAGTGAATAACTTAATGATTTCCCATTTAGCATTACTTATTTTAAAACATTTGGTAAATAAAGGATTTATAAGGCAAATAAACGGAAACATATAAGAGCAGTTATAACTATTGAATTACAACCCAAAAATCAAAGTCTACTAATACGTGTCAAGATCTGGTGTCACAAGTGTGTGGGAAACTAGTAGAATATACAAATGATGGCTATCCTACTGTCTGAAACAGAATAGACAGATAAAAACAAAAGAAAAACTCTGGCATGCTGCTGAACGACTCGGAAGGGGAAGCTCACCATGAAGTCTCGATCCACGATCAAGTCTGCGGGCCGGGTGGGTAACTAGATGCACCAGCCTCAGATCCTGTACAATTAAGTACAGAAGTGTAGTATGAGTATATAAACAATATGTACCCAGTAAGTGTCCCGCCTAACCTCGAAGAAGTAGTGACGAGGGGTCGACTTGACACTTACTAGGCCAATAATAATATAGTTAAAGTACTATGCTAAGCAGGGATATCATGAATGATACTACCAGTTCAACAACAAGAAGAGATAAGTCCTTCTTTCATAATTATAACATAAATTTCAGTAATACTATTTAACAACTTACATTTCAAGGCATTTAAGCAGAATAAATCATGGAGATTTTCCAAATAATTAGCATGCGCAATTATGCCGAGGTCGTACAGCCCGATCCAATAAAATATTTAAAATATACACTGTCGGAGGGTCGAACGGCGTGAACCATAGATGCATCTATTTACTACCGAGGCGCTCGGCCCGATCCACAAATAACAATTATTTTCAAGAAAATACAGGTTTCTTATTTACAGTCAAGTATCTCATACAAACCTTCAAGTAAGTAAATTTAACCTTATAGAATTCTTTTATCAAATTCTATCATGACTTAAGTGAATATATTAGCAAGTAAGGGCACAAACATTCCAAGTATAGCATGGTACGGGTGCTAAACTACCCGGACAATAGCATAATAGTAGCTACGTACGGACTATCATCACCTCGTACGTACGTAGCCCCCACAATTAGGTACAAACATTTATTTAATTCACCTACGGGGTTAATTTCCTCTTACAAAGTTAGAAAGGAGATTTACCTTATCCCGTAGCGTACTTCAAAAATTCATGAACACGCTCAAACCTCCAAATTTGACGCCAAACGACTCGAAACTAGTCAAACGTCACATAAACTAGTCAATCTGTTCTCAAAAGTACATATTTCCACTATTAAGGTGATTACCCAACCCAAATTGCAAGATTCCTAAAATTCACCCCCGGGCCCACGTGCTGGGATTCCGAAAATTTTCAAAGAAAGTTGTTTCCCATAACCTTAGGAACATGAATATATGATTTCTACTAAATTCCATAACAAATCTCGTGGTTAAATCTCATTGTTATCAAAAACCTAGGTTTTCACCTAAACCCATGATTTTCACCAATTTACATGTTATAATCTACCCATAAACTATGTATTTAACTCACATTGTGTAGAAATTCTTTACCTCAAAGTGCTAAGTGAATTCCCCTCTCTAAGAGCTCCAAGAATCGCTCAACAATGGAAGAAATGAACTAAAATAGCCTAAGTCCTGTTTTTAAAACGTTTCTGCCCAGGTATGCCTTCTTCACGATCGAGGAAGAGGCCTCGCGATCGCGAAGGTAAATGGCCCAGGCCCAGGAAAATTTACCCATCGTGAACGCGACAGGTGCAATGCAAACGCAGAGGCTCGCTTGGCCTACCCTATGCGAATGTGATGGCTTATTCACGGACGCGAAGAATGAACAACGACCACCCAGCTCAGCTTCTTCTACATGAATGGGGGCCAGGTCACGCGAACGCGAAGGTTAGAGGGCCCAGACCTCCGCGAACGCGGTCCTGTGCACGCGAACGTGAAGGGAAAAAGCTCCCCAGCCCACAGTACCCCAAATCTTTCATCGCGAACGCGAGGGTCTGACCGCGTTCGCGAAGAAGGAAACTAGAAGCAGAAATCTGGTGTGTTGCAACTCAACTCCGGGCAGTTCGAAACGCACCCGAGCCCCTGTCCAACTACTCCAACAAGTCTATAAACATAATACGGACTTTCTTGAACTCTCGAAATGCGTAAAATAACAACAAAACCAAGAATCACACCCCAAAACCAAATTGAATCAAACTTTGAACTTCAAGTTTCTAAATCGCCCGCGTCGAATCATACTTAGACTACTCAGATTGACACCAAATTTTACGTGCAAGTCTTAAATGACATTATAGAACTATTCCCAATCTCGGAATTCCATTCGTACCTAGATATCACCAAACCTTACTCCAAACCAAATTTAAAGAACTTCAAAAACTTTCAAGAACCAACTTTCACTATTAGGTGCCGAAACGCTCCCGGGTCATGCAAAACTCGATACGAACATACGCCCAAGTCAGAAATCATCATACAAACCTATTGGAACCGTCAAATCCCGATTCCGAGGTTGTTTACTAAAAATGTTGACCAAAGTCAAACTTGGCCTTTCAAGCCAACCTTAAGGAACTAAGTGTTTTGATTTCAACCCAAACACTTCTAAATCCCGAACCAACCGTCCCCGCAAGTCATAAATTAGTAAAAGCAAGTACAGGAAGTCTTATTTAGGGGAACATGGTTCTAGCAAGTAAAACGACCGGTCGGGTCGTTATATTCTCCACCTCTTAAAAAACGTTCATCCTCGAACATGTTTAGATTCATATCTGAAGTGCTGAATAAGTGTGGATATCTGCTGCACATGTCCTCTTTGGACTACCAGGTCGCCTCCTCGACTGGTCGGCCCCTCCACTGAACCTTTACCATGGAAATCCTCTTGGACCTCAACTGGCGATCCTGTCTAGCAACAATTGCAACTGGCTCCTCCTCATACCCCAAGCTCTTATCTAGCTGAATAGTACTGAAGTCTAACATACGAGACAAGTCAGTGTGATACCTCCGGAGCATAGACACGTGAAAAACTAGACGAACCCTTGATAGGCTGGGAGGTAAAACAAGCTCATAAGCAACCTCCCCAACTCGCCTCAACACCTCAAATGGGCCTATAAATCTTGGGCTCAACTTGCCCTTTTTCCGAATCTTTTAATAGCCTTCATCGGTGAGACTTTCAAGAAAACCTTCTCGCCTACCATAAATGATACATCACGTGCCTTCTGATTTGCTGTGCGAAGTTGCTCCTGAATCAACTTTACCTTTTTCAAGGCATCCTTCACCAGATCAGTACTATATAACCTAGCCTCATCGGGCTCAAACCACTCGATGGGAGAACGACATCGCCGACCATATAAAGACTCAAATGGGGCCATCTAGATGTTGGACTGATAACTGTTGTTGTAAGTAAACTCGGCCAAAGGCAAGAACTGATCCCACTGTCCCCCAAAGTCAATCACACATGCTCTTAGGATGTCCTCCAATATCTGAACTGTTCGCTCTGACTGGCCATCGGTCTGTGGATGGAATGTTGTGCTGATCTCTACACGGGTCCCCAACTTACTTTGTATGGCCCTCTAGAAATGTGAGGTGAGATGAGGGCCTCTATCTGATATGATGGAAACAGGCACACCATGCAACCGAACTATCTCCCGAATATAAATCTAGGCCAACTTCTCTGAAGTATATGTAGTCACAACCGGAATGAAGTGTGCCGACTTGCTTAACCTGTCGACAGTGACCCAAACTGCATCAAACTTCCGCAAGGTCCGTGGCAACCCAACTATGAAGTCCATAGTTATGCGCTCCCATTTCTACTCAGGTATTGTCATCTGCTGAAGTAGGCCACCCAGCCTTTGGTTCTTATACTTGAACTGCTGGCAATTTAGACACCTAGCTACATACTCCACTATATCTTTCTTGATCCGCCGCCACCAATAGTGCTGTCTCAGGTCATGATACATCTTCGTAGCACTTGGATGAATAGAATACCAAGAACTGTGTGCCCTTTGTAGAATCCTCTCTCTCAAGCCATGGACATTAGGAACATATAAACGGCCCTGGAGTCGTATAACACCATCATCTCCAATAGAAACCTCCTTGGCACCACGCTGTAGTACCATCTATCTAAGAACTTCCAAGTGCGAATCATCAAACTGTCGGGCCTTGATCTGCCCCAATAATAAAGACTGAGCAACAATACATGCAAGAACTCGGTTGGGCTCTAAAATATCCAATCTCACAAGTCTGTTAGCCAAGGACCGAATGTCCAAGCTAGTGGCCTCTCCTTCGCTGAAATAAATGCCAACCTACCCATACTCTCTGCCTTCATGCTTAAGGCATCCGTGACCACATTTACCTTGCCCGGATAATAAATAATGGTGATGTCGTAATCCTTCAGTAACTCGATCCATCTACATTGCCTCAAATTGATATCCATTTGCTTGAACAAATGTTGTAAGCTTCTATGATCGGTATAAACCTCACATGACACCCCATACAGATAATGCCTCCATATCTTAATATCACGAACAATCGCGGCTAACTCTAGATCGTGCACAGGGTAATTCATCTCATGAATCTTCAGCTGACGCAAAGCATATCCAATAACTCGCCCTTCCTGTATCAATACACAACCCAAGACAACGCATGAAGCGTCACAATATACCGTATACATTCCCGAGCCGGAAGGCAACACTAGAACCGGTGTTGTAGTCAAAGCTGTCTTGAGCTTTTGGAAGCTCACCTCACAAGCATTGGACCAACGGAACGGAACACCCTTCTGGGTCAATCTAGTCAGAGGTGCTGCAATGGATGAGAAACCCAGCACAAACCGGCGATAATAACCTTCCAACCCCAGGAAACTCCTGATCTCGGTCGCCAAAGTGTTACGAGGCCAACTCTGAACTGCCTCAATCTTCCTGGGATCCACCTTAATACCTTCTCCTGATACAACATGCCTCAAGAATGCCACAGACTCAGCCAAAACTCACACTTGGAGAACTTAGCATATAGTTTCTATTCTCGCAAGGTGTGAAGTACCACTCTCAAATGCTGCTCGTGCTCCCCCAGGCTACGTGAGTAAATCAAGATGTCATCAATGAAGACAATAACAAAGTAATCAATATAAGGCCTGAACACCCGGTTCATCAAATCCATAAATGTCGTTGGGGCATTAGTCAAGCCGAAGGACATCACTAGAAACTCATAATGACTATATCTGATACGGAAGGCAGTCTTCGGAACATCTGAGTCCCGAATCTTCAACTGATGGTACCCTGATCTCAAGTCAATCTTAGAAAACACCCTAGCACCCTGCAACTGGTCAAACAAATCATCGATACGCGGCAACAGGTACTTGTTCTTGATGGTAACCTTGTTCAACTGGTGGTAACCAATGCATATCCGCATAGTCCCATCTTTCTTCTTCACAAATAACACTGGTGCACCCCAAGGTGATACACTTGGTCTCACAAACCCCTTTGCTAACAAATCCTCAAGCTGCTCCTTCAACTCCTTCAATTCTTTTGGAGCCATACGGTACAATGTGATGGATATAGGCTGGGTGCCTAGAGCCAAATCAATCAAGTATGGCGTGATATGGAGATAACCAGTCCATGCCCAGGATGACCGCAAAGTCGATCATATCAAGAAACAGAAGGTCGGCTCTAGTCTCATAACCACAGAACGTGACCATACAGGATCAGTACATCCAGTCCACAACCACAGAATCGCCCACAGGAGTGGACACATAAATAGGAGTACCCAAGGACTCATGAGGAATATCCATAAAATGAGCGAACAAAGATGACACATATGAATAGGTAGACCATTGATCAAATAATACCGAAGCATCCCTCCCGCATACAGAAATGATACCTTTGATCACGGCATCTGAGCCCAATGCATCTGGTCTGGCCGGAAAAGCATAGAATTTAGCTGGAATGCCGGCGGGCTGGCCCCTACCTGACTTAACAGTAGCTGACTGTCCTCCCCCCCTGCCTGACCTCTAACTCTAGGACGGCCCCGACCAGCCTGCCCTCCGCCCCTGGGCAGCCGGACAACCAGTGCTGAAATAATGGGCTGCTGGCCCAGCTGCACTACCTTGCCCCAAAGCCTGGGGCAGAATCTCCTCATGTGACCGAGATCTTCGCACTCGAAACATCCCCTCAGTGCGGCGATCTGCTGCCCTGAGGTCTGGCTCTGATGGCCTGTCGATCCATTGGAAGAACCCTGGATGGATAGTGGGAGGTAAGAACTCTCTAGCATGGAGCTGAAATAAGGGCGCGCTGGAGCACCTCGAGTAGGTGGTGGTGATGAATATCGGGGCCTGCTAGGTTGACCACTCCAAAACTGACCTCTACCCCTAGCCGAGGCACCTCTAAACTCTCCAGAGAAATGAGCCATCTTGTCCTGCTGCATCTGCTCCCTCCCCCTCTGACGGTAGCCTTCAATCCTCCGAGCAATCTACACTACCAGCTGATAAGAAGTCCCCATCTCAATCTCTCGGGCCATGTTCGCCCTAATACCGGAGTGAAGCCCCGCAACAAACCTCCCCACTCTCTCTACGTCCGTAGGAAGTATCATAAGTGCATGGCAAGACAACACAGAAAACCTC